>QGMG01000048.1:0-70766 GCA_007825325.1 Lachnellula cervina | reverse complement strand
CCATCCCATCCCATCCCATCCCATCCCATTCCACCCTCTCTCTCACTCTCCTCACATACACCCCCTTCACAAACCCTGCCTCAACCAATCCCCCAACTTCGCCTTCCCAAACTGCGCCAAGTTATTCATGCCCTGCTCACTCAAATCAATCCCCTTCAGCTGCGCCGCGTCCTGCGTCGGCGCCCGGCTCACGCGCTGCACGATGATCGTCGGGTCCGTCTCGAGGATGATGCCGTCGTCGACGATCTCGTCGATGGCGAGGGAGACGAGGTCGTAGTTTTCGATTATGGTGCGTTTGTCTACTGATTGTCTGGATTACGTGTGTTGGTTACTCGTGCTCCTTCCTCCTTCTTTTTCTTTTTCTGGGGGGAAGGTGACATACTTGAATAGCAAATGTAGGGAGTCCCGTAATGCTAATACGACGTTGTATAGCATAATCTCATTCTCCTCCACGCCGCCAACCACATACATCATCACATCGCTCTCGCTCTTGTACAGCACGATCCTGTTGTCGTAGAGTATGATATCGCTCGTCTGCTTTGCGGTTTTCTCCAGCAGGCCTTTTTCGAATGCCTTTTGCGATTTGACGTCTGCGTAGGGCGGGGTTGGTGTTGTTGAATCTTTGCGGATTTTGTGTTAGCAAATTGGTGAAATATTTGGCAGGGAGGGGCGGTGATTCGAGAGGGTTAAGAAGGGGGGATTGGGAGGGCAAGAAGGGGGGAAGAGGGGCATACGTGGTCCTGTTCCTGTATGCGGCGAGCTGTAGTATTTTGCAAAGACCCGCGATCCGTCGTCTGAGTTTAGGATTATGATGGCGTTTACGGCGAACAGGGACATGCTTGGTGCCATGGTTGCGGGTTTGGTGGTTGTGTGGTGGTTTTGGGGTGGGGAGCTTGAGCTTGGTGGATGTGGAGGAGCTGTCTTTGGGGAGGTGGTTCGGAAGTTGAGGCCTTGCGGTTCAGGCATCTTTGGAATGACTTTCAGGTTGACACGTTGAAATCTCTCCTTTCTTTGAATGAACTTCTCCTCAACTTTATGAATGTTGCAGCTCACGGTTGATGTGGAGGTTTGAATTGGATTGAATAGTGTCTAGAGCTTCAGTCTGCTTTGCTTTGCTTTTTTTAAGTTTGTGATTTGTTGTTTGCTCTTTCTCTATTTCTTTCGCAGGTGTATATTTGTGCTGAACAGCCGCCACTTACTTCCCAGACTGCTGGAGTACAGTACGACCTCTACTCTGTAGAAAGGAAGTAGTTACAGACACGATCCTTCCACAGACCCAGTTTGTTCCTCACTTTCCTGGTTCCGAAATATAATCCCCTGCATCCAGCTCCAATGTTTACTGTACCATCAGGAGTCATTTACAAGTGCTCGTATGGCCGCCGGCAAGCGTATTAGCTAGTACACTCAATTGCTTTCTATTTTGGTTCAAGGGGTTAATATATAAGGTGCAGAAGGATTCGTGTTCTGTTACAGCTTGTCGCACTGCTTTTTGGATGTACGAATCCTTTGTGGGGTTGACGCACGCGTGATTGTCCGCAGGCAATGTACATGCGCCGAAGTATACCTGATGCAATGCAGAATTGTTACTCTGTAGGAGCTAAGCGCTGGTTTTTAATATATGCACTGCATAGCATAGAGGCTGAGTATTCGAGCATCCGCATCCAAGGTGGATAGCATGAGTCTCCGCGCCTCCATATATCATCCTCTTGGTCCATCCTTTCCTTCCACGATCTCTCAAATCATCATCTCTCTTTTTTCCGTGCATTCATTTGTCTTGTTCAGAGATAAATGCACCGGTGTTTAACAGCTTTATTTAACTTTTCCATGTCCAACTATCCCCCCATGTCTCGAAATCCGCCACGAGCCTCTTTGGATATCAGCCACGCCCGATTTGATGATGAAGAAGAAGAAAGTATGTTCACAGTTTCCACCGACCGAAAAGGTCAATCGAGCGAAGCCCAAACTATTGCGGATAGTTTCAGTCCACCCATTGAACTGGAGCAGTTGGTCAATCCAGACGAAATTTTCCAGAAACAATTACCCTCAACACCAAAGTTCGTAAAATGGGGTGTGCAATGGCATAAGGAACCCACGTATATGATTCTCTTTGCACTCGGAGGACTTCTTTTGGGAATTGGCCATCACTGCTATTACAACTCATTAAGCGGGACTGAGGCAGGTTCGAATCAGCGACAACAATGGGCCCACAATTTCGGCAACATCTTTGCGGTCCTTGTCGTCACTACTTTACATAGAGCAAATGGATACGCCTACAGCCAGCTCTTGTGGGGGACTGTACGAGGTCGATCGTTTACCCTTGGCTCTTTAGACAAGATGTTCTCTTTGACGAACGATCCTATGGGATTTTTCAATCTAGAAGTCTTCATGCATGCCCCTTTTGCAGTTGCTCTGGCGCTTTTATGCTGGTAAGGTTCCCTGTAATTTTTTTCTCGCTCTGATGGGTTGATACCAAAGACAGGTCTATGGGTTTAGCTGGTATACTTCCTCCTGGAACTCTGGTTGTTCTATCCGGAACAATCGACCAAGTGACGGAGGCCTTTCTTCCTGTAATGAACTGGGAATCGCAATATTGGGGGTTGGCTAACAGACGGATCCCGGCGGATTTAAACCAACTCCAGGAACTGGTTTCAGACATTGCGGCTCAAAGTGCAGTGACCATGGATGTCCTTCGATTCTCTCCAACAGCGCCCAATTCGTCCTATACACTGCAGGTCCAAGGACCTTATCTTCAGTGTAAGAAAGCACGTAGTACTAGACAATCAGCTTTAGATTATTACGCCCAACGTCTGGCAACAAATTCAGATAATGCCATATTGACGACTTATGGTTTGAATGACTTTACTCCCAAACCTGACGAACATCCTTATCTCTCGATGTTATACTTTTCTGCATTCGATCCGATGCTAGGCAAGCAAGGACTTAGGGGGCCGGGCCCTGACCAATACAACAATTGGAATGTTGACTTACCCCCAACTTTCACGCAGTCGTTTCCTTTGAACATATCTGACGAAGACGATACAGGCAGGGAAGTAACCTACCAGGTGATACCACGACAGCTTTGGGTTCAAACTGCTGATAACAGTATCATTTGTACTCTCGGGAATGCAACTAGAGAAGTCAACTTCCACTTTGTAGACGGGGTACAAACAATTTCGTATGGCGAGCTCCAAGGTTTTGCTCCGCTTTACATCCGGTATGAGCGAAACAACTTTTTCGACGTGGATCTTGACATTTGGCCTTACGTCACAGTTTACTTGGGCTTGACAAATTTGCTAAGTGGGAACATAACAACTCGTTTTCAAGTATTGAACGATACGTTCGGATGGAATACACTAGTAGAATCTTCCAGTAGGGTCATGCTTACGGGGTTAGATTCTTGTCAGGACTTTACTGACAACTCATGGAGTATACATCCCATAAGAGGTATCTCATCCGAGAACGGTAGGATTCTGCGATCTGAAGGCAGGGATTTTAACACCCTCTTTAACAAACATCCTTCCTCATGTCGCAATCACACCCTTGATCGAGCAATCGAGGATCTAGCCACCAATATCACCATCAGTATGATGACTTCATCACATTTGACGTGAGTATTTCATCAATTTCTCTCGAAGTAGCAACCCCTCTTTGTAGGTTTGCTAACGGCCTCCCCAGATCAATGAGCCAAAACACCACACAAGTTCACGTTCTTCTCGCCCGAAATCTCTACCACTATAACCCCCTCTCCCTCCTCCTCTCCTACGGCATTGCCTTTCTCTTCACAACCTTCAGCATCAGCCTCGGACTCTACACATTTCGCACCAACGGCGTGATTCACGGATCCAATTTCTCGTCTATAATAACTACGACAAGAAATAGTGAATTAGACAAGATTTCGGAAGGAAGCTCAATAGGGACGCTGTCCTTAGATAAGGAGTTGAAGATGTTAAGGTTGAAGTTTGGGGCGATTGATATAGACGGGAAATTTGAGCGGGCGGCGTTTGGAGTGGGGGATAAGGTTGGGGCGTTGAAGAAATGGGGGAGGTATGTATGAGTATGAGTTTATTCGAAGGGCTTTCCAATAGATTCAGCGTCTTGTTATTTTCTCACATTAGCCTTCCGCATCCGTGCGGTGTCCTTCATCTGCGTTGAATTATGGTAGCATTTTTTGTTAGTTATTAACCTTGATCCCCGCAAACAGAGAAGTACGCCAGAAATGACGCTTCAATATGGTCTAAGGAGCACACAGTTTTCCGATAAAGTTGCTATATAGCCAGCGCGCTCATGCCAGAGCTAGGCCCGATTAGGCAGGTTTTTGCGTAACTGGCATTCTTGGCTCATCTCAATATTAATGAGTATTTCTTGATACAAGCTGACGCTATATGCATGTGAATGTACCTAAACTGGGTATCTATAGGAGCTAAGCAATGTTATAAAATATAGCTTACTTGTTAGCACTATAAAGCCCGAAAGATTAAGCGAGCCCCTTCCCCTTTTTATTGTCCCCTAGTCATTATAACATCCATTACCCAAGGCTATATAAAGTTCTCGCTGTTGTTGTCCTTGCTCTGTGAGCTTTTTCCCTGTTTATTTATTACAAAATAGTACAACTTTTTCGCTCGGCCAGCCTTAGCACTGCCTCGTCAATTTTCTAGAGCTGCCATTGGCGGTTCACGCAAAGGTGGTTGTACCGCATAAGAGGCAGTGCCAACACAGCCAAATAAGCAGCACACCCCATATTTTGATCTCCAACCTCCAGCCTCCTGATATATCCTCGCCATAAATCCTCACGATAAACCCCTATGACAAAGCGAAATGGATCCGCTCACGGCAGTCAATCTTGCAAGTAGCGTCGTGCAGCTTGTTGACTTCGGGGTTAAACTATGCGCTCTCATGAAAGAATGTTCCGAGGTTGCAGGCTGCCCAGCGGAAGTTCTGACGTTATCGCGACGACTTGAAGCTACGCTCAAAACACTCAATGACTTCAGTGAGATAGGACGCGTTCTTCTCCAAAATGAAGCAACCACTTTGACAGTATGTATTGAAAAGGCCAAAGAATTATTGTCGTATCTTGAAGGATTCAAAGTCGGCCCTACGGTCGAGAAAGCTGATCCCGGGAGCATGACGGCAAGGTTTTTGGACAAGAGGAAGCTTGACCTCCGAAAGGTCAGCGTAGCCTTCCGAACAAAATGGAATACGGAGAAAATTCAGCAGTTGAACTTGGCCTTGGATCAAATGTTAGGTCTGATACAGTTTCAAAGCCAGCTCAGAGTAGAGCAAGTAACACCCTGCACGTTGAAAGTCTCGGCGATTTTCTTCTGACAGGCAATAGAAACACAACTTTGAGACTGGAATTGAAGACAGACAATGTCCTTCAGCAGCTAGGGGAGATGAAGATTGTCCGGTCTGATGGACACGAAAGCGAGCGAGATACCCAGAAGCGTGAGTATCCAACTGATGCAATATGGAATTTCGAAACGCTGGCTAATTCATGTGGGATACAGCTAAGCTACAAACATTATTTTTGGTCTCATCGAGTCGAAACAAGACATTTATTGGCCGAGAAGCTGTTTTGCAGGAACTGGGGTCAAGAATCGTACTCCGAGAATCAGACGGGGTTTGTGAGGTTGCTTTTTATGGCCTTGGGGGTATCGGGTAAGAGCTTCTTGCCAATGTATCTACTGATCCAAAGTATCTAATTTCTCGACAGAAAGTCTCAACTGGCCTTGGAATACGCTTACCAAAACAAGGAGCACCACCCAGAAACTTCTGTGTTTTGGATCCACGCTGCAAATGTTGGTAGATTTGAGCAGGATTACAAAGCTATCGCAAAGGCTTTCAAATTACCAGGTTGCGATGATCCACACATAGATACGCTTCAGCTGGTACACGACTGGCTCGAAGACCAGTACGAACAAAGCTGGCTGATGATAATTGACAACGTCGACGGAAATCAACTATTCGACACAACTACTCATGGGAGGACGTGCAGAGAGTATATACCCCAGAAAAGCTCAAAAGGAACGATAATTTATACATCAAGAAACCGAGAAATCTGCTACCAGCTCGTCGATGATCCGATTCACGTGCCATCAATGACCGCGAATGAAGGACGGACTCTTCTTGGATACCGTTTGACAAGCACTAGTACCAACGCCGAGATTCACGAGCTTCTAGAAGAGCTAGACTTCCTGCCACTCGCACTCATGCAAGCTTCCAAATACATGACCGCCAGGCGAAAAAAGATATCCCAGTACCTCCAGCAGTTTCAAGAGAGCAAGAAATCCAAGATCAGTCTTCTCACCCACCGATTTTCTGGTACGAACCGACGAGAGCGTGGCCTAGAGTCTGTGGCAGCTACATGGATAATATCATTCAATCATATCAGAAACGAATGCCCCAGGGCCAGCGAGCTGCTCTGCTTGATGAGCTGCCTGGACCGCCAAGGTATTCCAAGATCCCTTATCATCGACGATGACGAGAACACCGTCGAATTTGACCGCGCTGTTGGCTTCCTAGAAGACTACTCCTTGATCTCGATGGACGACGACAATACTCTTTACACCCTGCATCGACTTGTGCATATAGTAACAAACGCTTGGGTTGTTGGGCAGGACGAAAAAGAGGAAGCACATTGGGCTTTCCGCGCACTAGAAACCGTATCGAAAAGGTTTCCAAATGATCCAGAATTTGAAACGTATCCCTTGTGTGCTTTGTATCTGCCACATGTCAACGTTGTTTTGGCACAACCTTTAATCTCCCCGAATTCTACAGAAGAGAAGAAATATCTGCTGACAAAAGCACATCTGCTTAAATGCTTGTCTTTCTTTTTAAGACAACGGGGGGAAGGAAAAATTACCATGCAGTACATTGAGGAGTCTCTAAATATCTACGAGAGTCTGATGGTAAACGACTCGATCGAGGCGTTTCACGCAAAGAGTGAAATGGTGGATTGTTTATATGACGAGGGAGAATACGAAAGGGCTGAGGTTTTATCCCGACATACCTTAAAAGCCCTCGAAAAGAAACTTGGATCGGAGAATCTCACTACGCTTGATCAAGTGTATAATCTCGCTTGGATTCTCTATCAAAGAGGCGGACAGGACATCGAAGCCGAAGTCTTAGCTCAGAGAGCATTGCGAGGTCGAGAGGCACAACAACTAAACAAATATGACGGGAAGGTTCGCGAGAGTATGTCAACTTTGGCATCAATTCAAGCGTCCTTAGGAAAGCTCGACGAAGCAGAGAAGACATTCCGCGAAGTACTTGACATAGATGATATCATGTTCGGAAAACTGCACCCAACTACCATCCGATCAACCTGCGATTTAGGAATTCTCCTTTCAAAGATTGGTGAATACGTGGAGTCGGAGCAGCTCATGCGTCATGCCGTCGAAAACTGTATGAACCTATATGGTATTGAGAATACTGATACCCTATGGTGCATGGATCATTGGACCCGAGCATTGCGTCTAATGGGACAACTGGACCAGGCCGAAAACTTTTGTCGAGACGCGTTGTCACACGCGACTAAAAATCTAGGCCAAACGCATTGGATAACAACAGGCATTTATGAAGAGCTAGGCCTTGTTCTGCGGGATAAAGGTAGCTATTCATCTGCGGAAGAGATTCTCCGAGAAGTAATAATTTGGAGTGAGACGCGTGGTGGAGGGGCTGAGCATCGTCTACTGCAGTCCCGTGGGTATCTAGCTCGAGTTATTGATATGCAAGGCAGGCATGAGGAGGCCGAGGTTATGCTAAGAGATATATTAGAGAAGATGATGAAAGGAGTTGGGCCGGAGCACGATGATACACTTTGGATCAAGAATTTGTTACGTAAGGCGACATTGAGAAGGAAGAGGGAAGGCAAGGCTTCGATACCAGTATAGTCTCTTCTTCGAATTCTCGTCTGATGATGACGAATCGTGTATCGAGCATCTGTGGTCTACTAATCTTTTGGTAGCCTAAAATTAACATCATCAACGAGAAGTTATTAATGAAACCTGAAGAATGTGCTATTCTTTATTAAGGCGATTAACAGATTCCTTAATGGTTCCAAAACTCGGATACTTGCAGGAGCAGCCCATCTTACCGTCTGCACGTACGATTTTGGTAAGATATTTATATGAGCACTAAAGCGTGAAGTGCGCAGGTCGCCTACCTGCATAAACTCCATCTCATCCGTTTGTCTTCTTTGTTATTGCAAAAGCCCACACCCTAATATCATGTCTTGTCTTGCGCTAATCGTGTCTGCCACACAGCGCAAGACCTCAAGACGTCAAACTTCCTGGGTGTAACTTCAACTTGTTATCTACCAAGGACAAACCTCCCAACCAAATCCATGGCCAAAAGGAAGAAGAACAACTCTGCTGGAGGATCGGGACCAGCCCCTTCACAGGACCTCAACCCAGCCGCCCCCGCCCTCACTCTTCGACCCAAGAAGCCCCGCCGCAATATCGTGAAAGAGTTCGACCGCTACTTTGGCTCTGAAGACGATCTCGAAAACTGGCAGAGACTATGCCATGACGTGGGAGTGGATGACGATCTCAGCAGCATCACCAAGTGCAGAAAGGTATGTTGCAAACGGACGCACTCGAGAAAAACAATTAACAGATGGAACAGGCACTGAAAGGCATCTGGGTCAATATTTACGATTTCCTTGACGCTGTGGAGAAGGACGAGCAACCTCGCCGTTTTCCAAGCCAGAACGCACTTGCGCGTTACACGATCGAAAACGACAAAATCTACCCAAAGAAGGCGGCGAAGGAAGAAGGACCCGTGAGGGCGCTGCTTGCTCATATTTTCAATAGGGGTGGCTCGGGACGTCGTGGTTGAGGTGGGCTTGGAATGGATATGATGTCTTGGGTATGCATTCAGGTGGAAGGAACTTCGCATCACGAGTGGGATAATGGCGCACGAAGGAACGAGTAATAATAGACTTGACATTCTACACTCAATGCTTCAACCCGCTTTGATAGCTTTCACCAACATGCCTACTTGCTGTGTGGAACGATTGCCTGTGAGATAATCAGCATAGTCCCTCCATATCATCAGCGCTGCGTATCGTAAAGTTCACGTACCTTAGGCAACTCCACATGATCAACATGGGCACCGATATCCTCCCAAATACTCTCTTCGGGACCCCTTCCAATGAAGGATAGTGGAAATCCTATATCAAACGGAGCAGCCGCCTCAATAAAATCAATATCCTCCTTCTGTAGCACCAAGCTCAGTGCCTGGATATTGCCCTTCAAATGCTCCACATTCCTACCCCCCACGATCGGAAACACGTAAGGAGTCTTATGCAGCACATAGGCCAGCGCCACGCTGGTGATCAGCGTATTCTTCTTCTTAGCGATAGCTTCAAGAGCCCGGGAGACCTTAATGGTGTTTTCGTCCACCTCGCCGGTGTTTCTACCCTGGCTCGCCTTGCGCTGCTCCTCGCTCTTGAACTGGCCGCCGCCCAGAGAACCCCAGGGTGCGATGCCCATATTTTCGGCGATTGTCATCGGGATGATTTCTCGCTCGAAATCGCGGTTGGCGGCATTCCACTGCCCTTGGTAGACAGAGAATTGGCGCAAGCCGTGGTCGCGCGCGTACTGGTTTGCTCTGGACACAACCCACTACAACGATAAAGAATTAGTACTGTTTTCCCGGTAAAGGACAAGAGCCCAGAAGATTAAACGCTTAGGGGGACACGACGTATGAAACTCGGAGGAAGGGAGGGACAAAGAAAATGATTGCTTACAGCGGGGATATCGGATGCGCCAATGTATATCACTTTGCCGGAGGTAATAGCATCGTTCAGTGAGTTCATCATCTCGGGAATGGAGCAGGTGAAGTCCCAGAAGTGGACCCAGAGCTAGATATAGCTGTCAGCTGCGCTGCAATTCCATGGGAAAGCTAGGGAAGTCTGGGACGCACCAAATCAACGTAAGATGTCTGGAGATTCTTCAAACTGTTTTCAAGCGAGACCCGAAGACTCTTCGCGCCATTGCCCACAGTGTTGGCGATGATCTCTTTATCTCCATGCCCAGCGCGGAAGGCAGATGAGTATTTTGTGGCGAGAACAATCTGGTCGCGAACACCACGTTTCTTCATCCATTCCCCAATCCATTGCTCTGACTGCCCCCGCTGGTACTGGTTGGCTCTAGCATAACGTTAGCTCAGCTCAGACCCAGGAGCGGGGAGGGTTATTACGTGTCAATAAAGTTGCCGCCACTCTCATAGAAGAAATCAAGAATGCTCTCGGTGGTCTTTTGATCGCAGGCTCCAAGGTAAGAGGCCCTGCAGAATGTCAACGCCGGCAATTATATTGGTCGAGGTTTTAAATACCAGGCATCTCCAAAGTTCATTGCACCTAAGCATAGAGGACTCACTCGAACAGATGCAGTCGGAGATAGCATTCGGTATCGACCGAGGGCCGTCTTGGGCTGGGGAGCAGGTTTAATTATGGCCTCCATTTTGGTAAGTGTTCAAAAAGTGGTTTCGATTTAAGTTTTTTTGTAGTGGGGACTAAAGTCGAATGCTTTCAATGATTATTGCGAAAGTAGAGAGGAGTAAGAATCAAAAGGAAGGCATGAGGCCAGTTTTATATCTGGCTGGCGACCCGCTTTATGGTTCAGGATCCTACAGATCCCAGATTCAAATAATATTCCCTGTCCATATAGATGATGGCTCCCGGACTTAGCTATTAGTATAGACCACAATTTTCCAGGGATACGATTACGAGAAATCCCTCTGTGTCGGTATAATACAGGGAGGGGAGGGGGTGATTGAGCAGGAGCGTGCATGGAATTTAGTCCAAACTCCGATAAAAGTTTCGGTTTTAAGCAATGATGCTATGACTGGTAGCTCACAATACGAGGGTGAGACAGAGACTACACTCGCAGTATTAATTGATTTAATTGTTGCTTATAAAAACACGCGGCGAATTTCGCCGCCAGGTGACGCTAAGGCAATATATTGCAAGGTTTAATGTAGTGGGGAAACACGCTTGTGCTTGACAGAGCAGACTAGAGCAAATGTATCTAATGTCAAATTTGGCCGTAATATGATGTTAAAGAGGTCAATAGATAGGGAATGTCCAATAAAATGGAGGAATGGTAGCCATGCAACAATGTAGCTGACTTACACCGATAAGCCCCACAAGCCTGCTAGGGAACATTGCGAAGACTCCTAGAGTAGTAGTACCAGGAACGGCAAAGCGCTTGCTTGGTAAGTGATAATATTTGAAGATCAAAGCATGTACGGAGTACGAGGCAGTTGAATACGCTACTCCGTAGAAATCTCCACGTGAAAACATTGTTAAAGCTTCGCATATATATATTTACAACTGGTGCCACTTGATATCTATTCCCAAAAGGAGTCTAGTTGCAAGCACAATGCAGTAGCGCCTTGCTGTAAAATACAGCAGCTTAACGCTCAACACATGTCCCTCCGAAACATCAACATCCACTCACCATCTTGAAAGTAACGTATGAGATCCCACATCCGGAGATAAACCCCCGCAAGTGCGAAAACACGCATATCATCTAACAATCTAGTAGACCAAGGTTGCGCCATTTTAGACAAAAGGCAGGCTCGTCCGAACTATTGCGGCCCATGAGATGTCTTCACTCGAAGCAACAACTTAAGGAACCCATCCAATATATATCGAACTCGAGCTTTAGGATGGAATCTTTTGGCGTCCTAACCTCACCACACCGCAAAATTTTCGCAGAACTACGGAGTATCTCCACACAACGCTCGAGGCTCGACACTTGGAGCGACAAAGCTAGCTTTTTTCTGGGAAGAGGACGCTCTTGAAAGCGGGGAAAAGGACGCGATAGTATGGAAATTGAACCTTGTGCCATCTCTCGCCAGTGTGACATGCGCTTTATAGGTTTGGGTATCTATGAGTTCTGTTCGGGGTTCGTATTTTGCTGGTTTTGTTGGCATTTCGAAGCATCTCGAGGTCGGCTTGGCGTAATTTGGTAGGATTGATTAGTCAGCTTCATGGTCACTTGGACTTACCTATTCAGATGTGCTGAAAGCTTACTTCCTTGACGTAAGGTAAGGTCTATTCATATAAGATTTCCATAAATTCGACTGTCTATTTGCTGCATCTTTGACAACAACGATGAATATAATGAAGAAGGTCACGTGTTGTATCTTTGAGCATCTAGTATAATATGGTCAACCTGCCACTGGCGCGTAGAGTCGCTTATGATAAAGGTTTTAGCTCTCGCAGATTTTGTTTGAGGTATCCTAGTAATAGTCAAGTAGTCATGGCTATTGATCTGATCTTCCTATATTAAAAGGCTCCGAGACAGCAGAATGGCACAAATTAAAATTACTTACTGCAATGCTTCCCAAGCCATTAGATATCCAAGCAAGCCAGTTACATCCGTAGTTCTCTCATATTGATTACCACCACACATACATCCAATTAAACTCCAGGCAAAGCAAAACCAGGTAGATTTGGCCAGTTCCCCAGCCCCGCAGGATCACCCCCAATCCTCACATACTGCCCCACAGAAGGCGTCGGCCCATCAAGCACAAACATCATGTACCATCCCGGTGGACACACGTGCGCGTTTGGTGGCACCGTAACCGTACATGCTGTCCCAGCACACGAAACGGCAGGGAAAAGCGTTCGCTGACCCATGCTGTTGCCATGCGTGCTGGATACCGATCCTAGCAATGACACTTTCGTGTTACCTGCGGAACTGGTAAATGAGATAGCAGTGCCGTATGCCCAGTCTTTGTTGGTGATGCTAAAAGTCGGGCGAGCAGCGCCAGAAAGTAGGTAAGGAGGTGTAAAGACTTCCACTCTATACTCCTCTGGAAAGTTCCCTGGCGGGTTGCTGTAATCGCCTGTAGGGTCGGAGCCGGATATCATTACACGCCCATCGAGTAGGACAATAGCTTCGGAATGGTAGAGCCGTGCGACAGTGGTGTTCGCCATAACGCTCATGCGTTCATTTATTGGTTGCGTGGGGTCATACAGGATTGCGTTGTAGTTGGGCGAGCCGCCTAGGCCAAAGCCTGCTACACCGTGTTGGCCGCCGTTAGCTATTAGGTAAGTACCATCGGGTAGACCGGCCATGCAGGGCATGACTCTTCGGGAGGGCTGAGATGCATGTTAGCTAGGATGAAAATATTAGAATTGCGCTAGTGGGCTTACCATTCTCTCGATTGTCCACTGAGGATTATCAGCTTCCGGCTGCGTAGATACGCAATTGTCAATTGAGAATCCACCTCCAGATGTAGACCCTCCACATGCCAAGACTCCCAAGGGGTCAGTGAAGGGCGCATATTGAGGTAAGGCGACCATTGACCCCTGCAGTTGATAGCTTCGCCCACCTGTCGGGTCGTTGACGGCTCCAGGGAGATTCGGCAGCGTCTTAATCGTCGCAAAAGTATTTTCGTCCAAGATCCTCGCCTCGTTGTAATACAGAATGAAGATACCCGATGGAACAACTAAGACGAACGGATATAGGTTGAAGGGGGCCGTGCGCTGCAAGAAATCCAAATCAACAAGATTGCCGCCGCCTGTTCGCGGTAGAAGCTCAAGGTTTGGCTGCTCAGCAGCGTTTTGGCCAATCTCTCCTCCTACCACAAGAATCGAGCCGTTGGCCATGATCATAGCTGACGGATACCAGCGCGGAACTAGTAACTGGAGGTTGGTAGGATCTTCGGTCCATTCATTGATTCCCTTCACCCCATCAGAGCCGTCGGGCCAGTAAAGTCGAATGCCGTAGTTGGAAATACCGGCCCAGCCTCCGACAGTGATTTGCCTCCCTACTTTGTCAGGAAGAGTGAGTCCTGCGGCACAAAAGACGTCGGTCTTCAAGCCCGTCATTTGCCTCCATGCATTGTCAAAATTGTCAATTTGAGACAAATCAAGCTCGTAGGCTCCTGTGCCATTTGGATTACCTGTTCCGGATTTCTCGACAAAGGTTACCTTGCCAGTAATGGCTTGCGCTGTAATGAGTGGTACAGTCACACCCCCAATAAGCAATGAATATTCCCCAGCCGCTGCTCCGGTCGGAAAGTTCCATTTCACAGGTGAGGTTGTAAAAGTGTAATAAGTGAGTTTGTTGCCAGAACCGCAATAGTAAGTCGTATTGCCAGTGCACTGGGAATTGCATTCCGAATCATCGTATGTGGCGGGTATTGTGCTCCTGGTGTAGAATTGCGTATTACTTGGATCCGTTGAAGTACCCGGTGCAGATGCAACTTCGATATTTTCAACATCACCGCAAACTGATATTGTTAGTCTGACGTTGGTAACTTGGAAAAAGGGAAAAATGCATACAGCATTGGGAACCGTATTCGAGCCCAGCAGCATTAAACCCAAATAGTTGGCACTGAGTAATACAAGAAACCGCCTCATTTGTTTGCGTGTCCCAAACCTTATATGGAAAAGTCGGTAATTGCGTATTGGGATCTTCGTTTGAAGCTATATTGTCCCTTGTGCCACGATTAGTTTCCGATCAAGGTATGACAGATTGACACGAGGCACACTCACTGAAGACACCCGGAGTAAACCCAACCACCGGGCAGGCCGACCTTTTGAGGACCAGAAGTCGGCGGAGTCTGTCTTCGGTCGATAAATGCAGCGTATGATGGAGTAAGCTGTTCAAAATAAGTAGGGGAAACTTGATTTGTCTGGAATAGGGTGCTCACAAAGAATATAAACAGCACTGCGCTGAGGGCACTCCCAAGATTCCAGTCCATAGCTCAGAGCTGTGAGAACTAGTGTTTGAATCAATATGGAGAAACAGTTGATAGGAGCTAGATATAAAAAAGAGAAACAATCTTGGAATTGAGTGATTGAAAAGAGGGCTAGGTATAATGAAAGAAGGGATATCTCGAAGAAGAAGTAAAAAAGTGAGATGACCGAGGGGTCAATGTTAAGACGGTGAAAAAGGTGTTGGCTGTTGGTAGTAGAAGCTTATTCCAACCATCATCCCGGCCTAATGCACGCCAAGACCTGCACGTCTGGCAAGCCCTCCTCGTATTCAACGACACTTGAGCTTTGACGAATGATAGAATGAATCTGCCTCCGTAGTCCTGAAAAAGAAAGCAGAATAACATGTGCTCACGCCTGCTTCATACGGGACTACCCTGTAGACGACGTGCAGCATCTTCTGGCGGTTGGACAACGGATCGGGACAGAAATGGATACATGGGATCTAGAGGGCCTGATGATTTGCAGGATCGACCGTTGTCAGCCTCAAAATGAAACATGTGGGGATCAGCATCCATCATGTCAGACTCAGCTCAGATTATTGAGTCTTAGCACACCTCACGGGGATGACCTTCTCCCGACATTTCGAGTTGTGGTGTACTCCTTGTGTGTACAATCCTGTTGGATAGGAGATTAAGATCTGCTTGGAGGTAGGATTCATGATAAAGGGAACCGAGCGGCGCTAATTACATAAGCATTATGCCACAGAGGTGGGGGGAAGGGGGTGGCCGGTGGCCCACCACGGGGCCTCGCCTCGCCTCGCTCCACTGGTACCACGACAAGAAACCCAAACCAACAAACAGTGTTCATAATAGCTAAAATGACTATAGTTCCGACATAATAGGAGTACATGCAGAGCCCTTGATGACGAGTCGAGTCAGTTGACTCTCTTCTAAGCTTGTGGCATTTATTGTGCTACTGAATTACCAAGTGGTGGTCTGTTGGCTTTTTCCCGGTTTTTCGCTTTTCAGCTGCTAGAAGCTTATCTCTCTCAGCTCGCAACCCCCTTGAGATTAGGTTAAACCTACTTCACACACCAAAAGCTCTGTTGTAGTGACGTGCTCTGTACTCATATCCTATGGCTTATGCGGAACCATCCGCAAGGGCGGAATCCCGCCCTTGCTCGACTGGTATGTAATATTGTGCTTAAAGTAGCGATGCCCATTCCTGAAGTCAGAGGCAAAGAGTCTATAAGGGGACAATGGATCTCCCAGTCGCCCCCGATGAGAATGAAGGGGCGTTCAAATCTCGTCCGGATCAGCAACTCGCCGTACGTGTTGCACATTCTTGCGAATCTGCGAAGCTTAAGAAAACAACTACGAGGCACTACCACCGAATGCTGCGATCATGAAGCTCGAAAAGAGAAGGAAAGTCTTGTCTGCGGTACTAGTTGTTATCGTAGCTAGAGCCCGCGGAGAGCTAACCGTCCCATTCAAGGACGAGTATGCGCATGGCGTGGTTGAGGTCGGAATCGGGTCTCCTGCTACGCATTATACACTTCTACTCGACACGGCGGCAGCCAACACCTGGGTGGGTGCCGACAAACCCTACTCTCGAACATCAACCAGCCAGAAGACTGCGAATCGAGTGACGGCTATAGAGGGATCTGGAAGTTTCAACGGCCAGGAATATTGGGACAATATATCCCTCGGTGGGGCCACCTTCGAACAGAGTATTGGAGTCGCAGAAAGCTCCAAAGGTTACCATGGTGTGGATGGTGTTCTAGGTCTAGGACAGACACAGCGTACTCGCGGTACTTTATATCCCGACACAGATGTAGAAGTTCCTACCGTCCCCGATAAATTGTTCTCCACCGAAGCAGTTGACAGCGCCACTGTTACTATCGGCAACGGACTCATCACCTTCGGCTCGTCACCAGTGGAAGTATCCAATATGATATACACCCCAGTCACCAATTCTACCCCAGCCGACAACTTCTGGGGCATTGATGCCAGCTTTGCTTATGGTAACACTAGTCTGGTATCAACGACTTCCGGAACAATCGACCATGCCACTACACTGACTCTACTGCCCACCGGGGCTTACAAACGCTTTCTAAAGCTGACCAAAGCTGTTGAAGATCGAAAAACCGGTCTACCGATGTTGGACAGGTGCACGTTTTTACGCCCACTCAACCTTACACTGGGAGGAAATCTTCTCGAAATTCCTGTTGAAAGTTATAGATGGCCTGCGGCCCAAAATACTGACATCGGAGGCGACCCTGGCAGATGCTACCTAGCAGTAGGTAACACTGGACTTTCCGCCGGCAACGGTATCGATTTTATCATTGGATACAACACCTTAAAACACTTGACCGTTGTCCTCGACAAGGAAAACTCCAGAGTCGGATTCGCAAAGGCTGAAATAGAAGATTAGTGGTATCTCTAGAGCTTATAGTTCAACCGATTCGCCCACGAAGTTGCATTTGTTGTATGGATAAAGACCTGGGACAAGACCGAGGATTCTCTGGGAAAGAAAATGCAAGGCAGGACTCGGCTTCGCATTCGAGGCAATACAATCCGTTATGCGAAGGGGTCTGCAGGTTTTACAAACAAAGTAACGTCGTTTTCACGCTTTTTATCTTTGCAACTATAACTGGATGTAATTTAAAAATGTTATTAACTGAAAAATAAGCTGGCTTTCTGACAACAATCCCAGTTCAATGCCCTTATTTGACTTCATCATATGACCCTCCGACCCTACAATCATCCACGGATTCCAGCAAGCGCCACCTTACTGCTTCTTGAAAGTCGATTATGATAATATGATATTTTGATATACACTTCACGATTATTTATGCTTTGCAAAAACCATAGGGCATCATACGAAGAGCCGGTCAGGTGACTCAACTTGGGGGCCGCCGCCATGCACATGCTATTCGAGTTGGGCCTGGTGGACTTTGGGTGCCTTTGTCAGCAGAAATGTAGAAATATTTTATCTTCTTAAAATTATCACACATTATATCAAATCCCTGCGATACGTTTCTTAATTTAGGACATAGCCGCGGCTGTGTGATGTTTCATCCGAGCATCCGAGCCCATATGCATATGCACCTCATGATATTTATATTCTATTATGCAGAATCTTTATGAGTTGCTGGCGCAAATAACTCATTTATCGGTGTAAGTATACTGATAAAGTTTTTGTTTCATCGAACTTGGAATACCTGCTTAATGGTGGAAAGAAATGTTCCATCGCTCGTATTACCCCACAATATCTCCGGCGGGGTATACATTTATCTGCAACAAAAGGGCCTCCCTTCTACATCCACGGATAGTTTTCAAGATCTGCAATTTCATCATAAGTATCTAAGTAGCTTTCCATCCTCCCATTCCAGCGTCTTCGAAACCTCCCTAGATTTATTTACCTGCGTTTTAAATCATGCTTCTCTCTCCTCCAGGGATACTTTCACTCTATATTATCACCTTATTCTCTTTCTTTCCAGCAACAACCTCACAATCACTCCCCACATCCACAAATACAACAACGCCATGCTTCTGCACAACATATCCGCAAATAGCCCCCGCGATCTCAGCCTGTCCTTCCCTAACCCTCCACAACATCCACGCTCCCGCGCACAGCCCCATAGCGCTCACGTCCCTCCTCCCAGGAACGATTATCACGTTCTCCGGCACGACGACGTTTGGATATACCCCAGATTCGCAATTTCGCCCGATTCAGATCTCGGGCTCTAGTGTTAGCATTCGTGGTGCTCCTGGATCAGTTATTGATGGAGGGGGGGAGATGTATTGGGATGGGGAGGGGAGTAATGGGGGTTCGGCTAAGTAGGTTATGGATTTCCTTTTCTTGCAACAACTAGGAAGAAAGTAAGAAAGATAGCGAGATAGAGAAAAAGCAGGAGGAATTATGGGTATAGAGGGGTACTTGGCTAATGGTGATTGGAAAATCTTTAGGCCGGGCCAGTTTATGAAAGTACAGATTACGAATCATTCTACGATGAGAGATTTGTATATACGAAATTATCCATCTCATGGTATAAATCTCGCAGGTGTCAAGGATTCGATTATTCAAAATATAGTCCTTGTACGTTGAATTCTCCTCACTTCCTCCACTACCACTATGAAACCCAAGTTTGGTCATTAGGCATGCTAATGTATGCCCTGCTATATTATAGAACAACTCTCTGGGCGACGCACCGAATAACAGGAGCAACGGTCTTTCCGCAGCCCATAATTCCGACGGCTTTAACATTGGGAATTCAGCTAACCTAGTGCTGAGAGATAGTAAAGTGTGGAATCAGGATGACTGTGTTGTTGTATCTGATTCGAGTAATGTGACGGTGAGTGGGATGTTTTGTTCGGGCAGTCATGGACTATCGATAGCTGGAGGTGGAAGTGGCACGGGTCATGATATAAGTAATATCGTGTAAGTGTTCTTCTTCTTCTTCGCTGCGCATTAATATTTTCTCCCTCATTATGAATGGTAATGATTTAGTGGATTTTACTGATCTGGGATTTGTTTGGGCTTTTAGGTTTAAGGATTCGGTGGTAACGAATTCTACAAACGGACTGCGTATCAAAACCGATTTAAATGCTACGGGTAGTGTGACGAATGTCACGTTTGATAATATCAGACTTGAGGACATAAAGGCGTATGGCATTGATATCCAGCAGGATTATCTTAACGGGGGACGACGGGAACGCCGTCGAATGGGGTTTTGGTTGAAGGCATTAGGTTTAGGGATATCAGTGGCTGGGTTGTGGAAGGTGCGATGGATTATTATGTACTTTGTGGAAATGGGAGTTGTAGTGACTTTGAGTTTGAGGAGGTTAGTGTAAAGGGAGGGAAGGGGAGTAGTTGTAATTATCCCGAAGCTGGATGTCCGGAGGCGTAAGGTGGATTTTAGATGGAGAGATTGTGTTTTGCAGTTGAAGCTTGAGACTTATATTATTATTATGCTAACAGAGCTTAGAAGTACAAATAACATAATATACAAGAAGCAGATGCCCAAGCCATAAGTCCAAATAGCCATCCCTGGGATGATGAAGATCAGGAGGGAACGCTTGAGGTAGGAACAGTTGAAGCGGTTGGCGAAGTTAAACTCAAAGTATTTGCTGTCGTCAAAGAAAGAGCCCTTGCGCTAGAAGTAGACACTGCCGGGCTGGCAATCGAAGAACTCGAAGGCAACGCCCAACCCATCATCTTGTACACGCTCGTCTCGACAGCACCGTCCAAACTCACACCTCTCGGCCCAGGAGTCCCCGTCGGAGTAGCAGTAACAACACACGTACTCGAAGTTTCCGCAAACGTTACTGGCCTTGTAGGACCAAGATTCACATAAATCGTCACGGCAAACGTCCACACTGCCGTTGTAAAGTACCCCACGACGCCCATCAAGCTCCCCTGTCCAAGTCCATATCCATCCCCTTCCCCGTCTTCCATCCCCACAACCCCATCATCAGCAATAACTAAGCTCAAACTGCCATGACTAACATCGTGGTTCAGAATCCACAGCTTCAGAGCCCCCGCACTATCAAGCTGGCAATACGGCCGGACTCCAAACCTCCAATCCAGCGTCCAATTCCCCGGCTTCAGAAAACCTGACTGATCAACCGCAATAAAAGGATCTGCAGACCGCGACGGTTCTGCTTGTCCGATATACGCAGATAGTACGCCGGATCCATCTCCAAGACTTGGAAGCTGCCGTGGCTCGTGAAATAAATCCCATGATACGTACAAGCCGTATTGAAACGCTGCGGCGTTTTCCCCTGCGCCGCTCTTGCCCGTAGTCAAATTCC
Source organism: Lachnellula cervina (assembly GCA_007825325.1). Taxonomy (NCBI): domain Eukaryota; kingdom Fungi; phylum Ascomycota; class Leotiomycetes; order Helotiales; family Lachnaceae; genus Lachnellula; species Lachnellula cervina. Next base: position 50,270 of record QGMG01000048.1, on the reverse strand, counting down.
GTATACACTACTAAGCTTCATAGTACATCTGTATAGAAAAATCCCTGGATTAAAATGACGAGGGTTGGATTTTGTAACCTTGCTTCATATTATCTAATAGTAAGCTGCGCATCCTACGGAAAGTTAACTGACCGTCTGGTGAGGTATAGGTAACCTTCCTGCTATATCGTTTGTGTTATAGTAACTCGATTCATTTGCAAATCGTGTAATCTTCCGTACAAAATACCCCACCTTCCTTTAACCTTAACATCTCACCCAAACCACACTACACCTTTTACTCATTACACATCTTCTCTCCGCCCTCTAGTAATCCCCGACTCAAATTCCTCACTTCTTTCTTCTTGTCCCAAGCTTCAAAACATACCTTCTTCGCTTGTCTTTTCCTATCAAAAACTGCCCACTCCTTCCAGCTTCTCCAAAACCTCTTCTTTACAGCCTACTTCCTCCTCCTCCTCTTATTCGCCTCTAACACCCCACTTCGCCTAAGTACAGCTTCGTCGGTCAAAAACTTGAAGTCATAACGCTGTCCCATATACGTATACTGCGATCCCATCCAAGTATCTAGCAGCTCGTGGAGCTCGAATTGAGGGAAGGTTGATGTGGAAGTAGAGGAGTTGGTAGTTGATCGGGGTCCAGGCGTAGCTTTATCTTTGCCTCTATATCTGCCGAATGTTTTTATGTTGAGGCGGAGGGGTTTCGGGTGTAGGGATTTGTGAATGGCGTAGAGGCGGGAATGTGTTAGACCAAGGCAGACGGAGGTGCAGGGACGCACGTAGGAGAATATCTGTAGGAGGGTTTCAGTTGCTAAGAGGGTGATATTTGCTTTTTCTGTTTATTAATTCAATTATTAGTTTTGCTGTAAATCCTGGGAATAGTGGAGGTTTCTTTTGTAGTCGGCAGATCTGACAACGTACTTTTGGGGGCCTGTGAGGGAGTTGGGAGCTGGGATTCTTGGATGACTTGCTCGGTAGCGTTGGGCATAGGAATGCTGGAAGGTTCGGTCTTCAGCTGCTTTCGGGGATGCTCCGATTCATGTTGTCTCTCGTTGTCGTCGATGCTATGACGCCTTTTGCTCGTAGGTTCTTGTAGTACGATCTCTTCACTGTCGATATCCATTGCCAAAGACATGATGCAAGTCTTTCAGAAGCGTTTGGAATTGCGGGCTCTAGGAACTGATAGTGTGCGTTGACTTGCAGGGCTTGCAATTCAGTGTTGTAGTCTATGCTCAAATGACCCAAAGGATTTTCGTTCTGGTTTATATTCACATTTTCTTGACGTACACAAGTCCAAGGTGCCAAACAAAATTGAATTGACCTTTTGTTTTGTATTACGTTGGATTTAAAGCCAAACGCTTTGACGGGCCCATGTTCGGATCACGCGTCAAGTAAACATCTTCGTATCATTCACCCTCTACTAATCCAAAAGCTACTATTCCACCTCTAATCCCTCAAGCCAATCATTTGGATCCAACTCAAAGTCTCCTGAACCTTTCATTGGATTCATGTCCTCCTTTAATGCATACTTATAAGTAATACCATCAGACATCAAGGTATATGAAGGACCCATCCAATTTCCAACCAACAAGGATAGAAGGACAATCTCGTCACAGGAGCAGGGAATGAGAGCCCTAGCGGAGTCGGCGCATTGACAGTCGGAAGTGAAGCCGGAAAGCGGGGTGTACAGGGCTACTGGTCCATGTTTCGCATAGTGTCTAGCATAGAGTTTGTTGCAGGTGAGGCTAAGAGATGTAGAGCTTGCGAGTCCTAGGTATGAGAATATCATCAGATGCACTTCGATGGGGAGAGTTTGGATTGTCGGATGCTTGTGCAGGGCTTGAAAACGGTCAGTTGAGTCTGTTTTCCCGGTCTTTAAAAAATGAAGTCTTACTCGATTCATGTTTCGGAACAGCTTGCATCATATCGTTTTGCGGGTGTATGTTCTCTATTTTGCGGACTGGGTGTGTTTCTCTTAATATGTCTGACCTTGTGCCACGGTGGACATCAATTTAAAAACCGGGAGTCAGGTAGTTATTCATATATAGCCCAGGGTCTAGCCTATTTACGGATGACGTTGAATCTGACCAGAAGAGAATCACAGCTTTGTTTGTGGCTAAGCAGCACAGTTGGGCTACTGTGATTAATGACAGCAGTGATTCTATTACGAGATAATGTCGTGACTTGATTAGCCACACCCACCCCTGGTGATTCACATGACCCCAAGTATTCATATTTTGCCTATCTGCTATCTGCACAATAACCAAGCATAACAAGCGGCTTAGATCCTGACGAAGATCCCCTCGGTTTTGGCAAATCGGAATTCAGGACCCATCCAGCCTTTTAACAGCTCCACTAGACGAACTTTATGTCCGGATTCCGAATGACCACGAGGGAATCTCAAGGGGTTAGGATTATCTCCATGGCTACAGAGGCAGTCCGAGACAAAGTTCCTTTTGAAGTCCCATCCGCCGACCAGGTATTTATGAGTAACGGGGACTTTGTTATAATTCTTCCAGTGAATACCGTAGAACTTTTTGCATGTCAGGCCGAAGGACGTAGAACTCGCGGGACCGAGGTAGCAGAAGATTTTGAGGTGGAGTTCGGGCGCCAGGGTGTACAGTGTAGGGTTGGTGTGGGCTGTTTGACACGTGGTTAGTTAACATGCTTAGAATGTTTGAGAGGTTAATGATCTTTACCGAGTTGAGTTTGACGGGCACTAGCTTTTATTGGATTGTCCTTAAGCATACTGCTTTGCATCGCTGAAGTGGTATATATAATTTGATCCTTCATGTTTATGATACTGGAATTTTAGAAATGTCGCGGACGGTAAAATACTTCGTTGTGGAGTTCTAGCTCGGAAATATACCTTAACTATGCTTCTGGTAGAAAATTTACTAAAGAAACGGACATATGTTGCGGACTAGAGAAAGTCTTTGTAACTTGAAGAATGACTCGACATTTTCAATTGACTCAAAGCTAGCTAACACTACAGAACTCAGAAGAGAAAGACAATTCAGAATCACATGCTACATAGCACTGCTAACTGATTTACGCGCTTAGTAGGAGTAAGCATAGGTAATTTACTCTAGGAAAAGTAGCATATAAAATTCTTCCGAAGCCTAACAAATGCTTCATTTTGAATAACTGTGAAGACCTGCAACACGCGCATAAATAGTTATAGAACCGTCATTTGGAATTTCTGTGCGCCCACTCCCTAGCTCTAAAAAAAAGGGGGTTTTAAGAAGTCGACCTAGAGAAATAAAGGTAGAAGAAGTAATCTCTATTTTTGGAGCACATTCTGGTATTAGGTGGACTGCACTCATAATTAGCTGTCAAGGGTTTGAGGCTCACGGTGATATAGGCGTATACATCTTTGGAGAATATTGAATTATTGCCTTTTTGACAGCGTGCAAAAGAAGTCAATGGAATACATGAAGAGCCCCTCAACCCTGGGTTCAACTGCTCCTTAGCCCCCCGGCTAAATCAAGATCTTCTTTCCTGCCTCAAGATCCTGGACCTCTTTTTGAAGTTGTTTCCGTTTACGTCTCTGGCGCGGATCCTCTCCTGCAACCTCATCCAATTGCTCTGGACTCATGGCTGCTACAAACGCAGGCGAAAAGAGCTTTATTGGTGTGCCTTGTCCAGAGATCAAATGATGGTCCACTGCTTGCATGCAAATAGTATCGACAAAGCGTTTTCTGGCAACCTTATAATAAGATTGCAAGATATCATGGAGATCTTGAACAATATGCTGCATATTACTCATGGGGTGGTTTTCCATAATCGCATCAAGGGGAACGACAGTTCCGTGTTTGCAGTTGTCAAAAGACTTTGTTAACATGGTTTTCCGCATTCGTTTCTGCCGGCTATATTCATATTTAGCAACTGCAAACAGGTAGAGGTGATAAAATTCTTACCATTTCTCTAGATTGTCGTTGAAGTAATGGTTCAGGGTCATAGGGTTTCCAGACCGCTCGACCTGTAGGACGAACTCCACTTGAGTCAAGGCCTTCTTGTATCGCTCCATCAGCCCATCCATGAGCAGAGAACTCAGCCCAGTCCGAATACGTTCGTCTGGACAAGTATGATGAAGCATGTTAGTCACAAAGGTATGAGTTATTGCTATAACATCGCTGATATAGCCAAGAGCTATGCCGTCCCATTTTTGCGACTGTTCCTTCCACGCAGGAGCCAGGAGCGATGAATCAAATGTCCCAATCTCAAATCCGCGCGAGTCATCGTAGACAGTTGTTAGCCATCCAAGAATGTCGTCGCCAGCGGGAACCGGGAGTTCTTCGTTTTCGTGTATGAGGTCTTCGATGTCGCCATTGGATTTGGAAACCCGGGTATGGAAAAATCGTTCTTTATCTGACTCGGAATCGTTGGTCTCAGACTTCGCCTCAGAATCAGTCGCGTTCTGAGAACTGAAACAAAAAGTATGCCCACATTCCTCGACGGTGTTTGCGAAGACATTATTGCGGTGTACTACGGCTGTGGCAAGTCTCAGGCTAGGGTATTTATCGAAAATATCGTTCCCCCAATAGCGTGCTGTGAGCGCCAACCCTACGTTTTCTTGAAATCGGGTTGCGATATCAATCAAATGCTTGAACTGTTCAGCTGGCGTATCTCTCTTAGGCCCAAGATCCGAGAGTAAGTTCTTGCACCGTTTTAGTTCTTTGTTGAGTTCCGATGTGACCTTCCAAGGTGTTAGTATAACCAGCATCAGACATTTACTCTGTCATTCCGGATACTTACTTTAGGAAAGTCATGACGAATATGCTCGGCAAGAATCTCTCGCACGCGCACCTGAAGTGCCGAGATTCCTACCTTTTCTTTATCCAGACTCTTCCACGGCTGCTCGTGCGAAAAGAAGCTCTTTTCCAGGGCATAGCGGTCAGTCTTCACGTCCGTCAGCTCCTGCTGTCCGGGGTTCCGCACGAGGAGCCACCCAAGAGCCAAGCGATGTCTTCGACCCTCGATCAGATCTACGATGGTCTTTTCCGCACCTTTGTCAACAAGATCTGGCTTCGTCAGGACACCTAGAGTCCTCTGCCCGTCGGGGTCTACCTCCTCCGCCATCTCCAGAATTTCTTGCGTCGCGATATCGACGTTGGCTGGTATGACAGTGAGCATGACCGATCTGGGGTTTTTCATGTAAGCCAGCACCATCGACCTGACCATCTGTATATCAGCTTTACTCGTAACACCCTGTGTCGTCTTTTTGAAGATGCCTGGGACGTCAATGATGCTCAGATGCTCCTGCTCCGGTCCGCATACTTCCAGGGACAAGACATCGTCGGAAAAGGTTGGAGGGGTCACGCCGTCGACCTGCTCTGAGAGTCCCATAACCGTGTGAACCTATACATCATTAGCATGGGCTGTAGTGACGCTCTTGAGAGCTTACCTCTTTCATGATATCAGCGAATGTTTTCTCATCGAGGTTTCGTAGATCCGCCTTAGCCCATCCGCGTACATGCTCTGCATGCTCTGTGCTTGAATTTTTAGCAGGTATAATGGTGATGAAAATTCGAGCCAATTGTGAGCGTCGAAAGGTGATCTTGGTAACAAATCTTGTGCAAAGGCCGCTATCTCGTGGGAATGGTAAGTTGGTCAATCCTTCTAGTACGGAACTCTTCCCACTAGATTGATCGCCCACGACGACCACCTGAGGCAAATCAATGTAGTCGCCGACATTACAAGCAAATAGTCGGTCGATTTTGTCCAGCATAACAGGGTCGGCCAAGGTTCCGGGAGGCTTGCCATCAGGGTTTCGATCACGAGAAGTTGGGAGAGTCTCGTCACCCATTGTTCTCATACGCCTTCGATTGCCGGAGAACTTTTTAAGGAGGTTGCAACAGGGCTGGAGAAGATTGTAAGGTGAGGTAGCGTTGGCAATTTTGGTTGAGCGGGTGGGCAGATAAGTAGTCTTACGTAGTTTTCGTATCATTGAGCGCAGGACAACGTTTCCACGAATCCAGGGCTATAAGTGACCTGAAACATGCCGTTGAATGCCCCATTTCAAATGTCAAGTCATTATCGTTTGCTGTCATACATCTTGGGAATGTTGCTGCGGAACTTTTCACCGCCATCTTTGTACGTCGCTACCCGGCAAACGGAATGGTTTGCTTTCAAGTGACGGGAAGTTTCCGCCACTAAGAGGCTCTTATCACTTCTCAGATAATTGACGAGTATGAACATCAGATAACAGACCGACGGAGAAATGCATCGGAAAGACACATGGTAGACTATAAGCTTGATAATATGTCCGACGGAATAAGGGATTTACGAGGCTGGGCGCATATTAGCAAACGGCTTGAAACGAGGACCGAGATATCTAGGACAGAAGCATACTAAAGCCAAATTGCAACGGCAGGAAGTAACCAGCTTTTTGGGTGGTTTCGCGCATATCTGTGGATGCCCGTCTGCTTCCCTGACCCTCGCCGGTGATCGACCCTAATGTTGTCTCTTTCGTCCGTTTGTAGCTAACACGGTTGTTTGTTAGTCCCGATCAATGTTTGAAACCGGTTATACTTTCTCCACCTGATAATTCTGAATAGTAGCAAAACTGAAAGGGCTTTTTGACGAGGTTGCATGCACGCTTGCTGGGGTAGGGTAGTTATGAAAGTGGGATTAAACAGCGATCTCGAATCAACAAGACGCCTCATCCATGGATACAGAAGATACGGATAGACTTCAAGGATCAGGAGAGTTGAGAGAGTACACTTGAAACTCCTACCTTGGAATTGTGTTTATGATCCCGCCAAGACCCTTTCAAAAGTATCAAGCCACTCTGTTCAGATTATCTCATCTCATAGATTATCTCATCTCACGGGATATCTCTCAACATCTCTAACGCTATTTCAGCTTCTCGGACAAGGCAAACGGTAGATCTGTGATCCCCTTTGTAAAAGTTGATCAATATTAGCAAATACGTAGCATTGACTGAAAGACTTTAGGCTAGTACGAGGAAAGGCAGCGATAATATACAGAGAAGGAGATATCAGGGTAATTCTACACTTGATTGTATTCATGCAAAATAAATTATCCTTGTTCCCTTTTTATTGCCTAAAATATCCTTTATCCACCTCCACGTCCTTGTGGTTTTTATGCAAAACAAATTCCTCTCGTACCCTGTAAGTTTCGTAAATTTCTTCCGGTCCCACCGATATTCGTACTTCTCACCAAACTCCTCTTCAAGAAGCCTATACAAGAATGTAGGCTCAACATACTTGCCTCTATGATCTTGAACCTTGTGCCCAAACACAGATTTACTCAAACGAACTTTATTTCTCGGCCCGTAATCCATTTGGTATATACAGACCAGCAGGTAAGCTTAAGGAAAGTCGCAAAAACATGCCCAGCATGCTTGAAAATCATCAAATTGATTTTACGGGGTAGATATGCGAGTTCTGGTTTTATTACACGAGAGTATGAGATCATATTGCGTCTAAGAAGGGACATAGACTTGAATCTGTTAGCCTAGCAGCGTTAATACCTTATAGATTCATAACTAAATACTCTGAATATACAAGCATAAGCGAGCGGGGTTGTAGAGAAGTTCAACTGTGATAGGAGATGTATTATGACTAAATAAGCTGCTATTACCAAATATTAAGAGATGACTCTCAGGGAAAACAACCTATGAGTCACTAAGCTTGCTGAAAACATGGATTTTTCTGAGGCTAGAAAACTATGCTATATAATTTCGTCAAGTTGAACTGCATGTGCAAAATTGTCGTCGGATTTAATATTTCCCAACAAGTCAAGGGAAAGCCCACTTGAATTTAAAATTTCAACTCTTTAATATTATATCTACTACTAGAAATCCAATCAACACTACAAGTTGCGTGTAAGAGACCCGATGAAAGTCTTGCGGCACATTATATTAAGGTATTAGACAGGATCTGCGGATGAAGACTTAGAAAGAAAGAGCTATCGCAGCGGCTCAGCTAGTAGCAATATCGCCCAGGTTGTTTTAAAAAGTGCCTTAGAATACATGATTGAATCAGAAATTAATTATCTACTATCACCGAGTTCTATAAACCCTAGAGGCACTTTATAGTGTTCAATGAAGAGCCCCGCCCCCCTTCTTCTCCCCCTTAAAACTCGCTTAATAGTACTAGTGGCCCCGCTAAATTTACAACGACACCTGATTGATTTTCAATATTAAAAATCTATGCTACCTGGTCGTATCTGTAAATCGATTTCAAAAAGTGTATCCATAGTTAGGCTAATTAACATATAGAGCATTATTCTGCACAGACGATTGTGTTGCATCATTACAAATCGTGTGAAACAAGGCATTACTATATCGTCTGCTCAAGGGGCTTCGTATGAACAATATAGCTAGATCACCACTCTGCATGTACTAAATATCTACCATCAATGCCAAACAATCCCTTAATAACCCTTTTCCCGTGCTCTATGCACATTGATTATTCAGCTCGTCTGTCCGAGGTATCGTAATGCTTGCTCTTATTCTCAATCTCAATCTCAATCAGCAATCGAAGGATCCTCGTGTAATATACCCGAAGTATCTTGCACTTTGGTTCGTAAAAAATATACGGATGTAGCGGTTATGCCCCTTGTGCCCGCCGCAATACATCTCCAAGACGTGAACGTAGGCTTTCAGCGGTCTCATACCCCTATTTGCATTCCCAATCGATGAACCTAGAGGCCAGACAGCCCAGACAGCCTACTCTGTGTTGAGCCTAGTTGACATAGTAGAATTCCCTACGAGTGAGTTCAAGGCACAGAGAATCGAGAGGTCGCTTCTGCTTCTACTGGTTTAGGGGAAATGGTACGCGCAGGATCTTGGCTGGGACCCGGCGCGTTTTTTCCAAAGGTGCCATCTTATGGTTATTGGTGGTGGAGTCGCCCAGATGCTTGGATCTAAAGGAGTAAACTGATGGAAAGGAGTTGTGAATGTTAGGACCTTCCAAGCCAGTTGGCTTTAAAAGTAGATGCAGTTCACGTGAATCCACGATGACATCCATCTCCCTGGGAACCTATGTAACCTGTCGCATTTTGAGACTAGAGGCAATCGATTGAGTTAGAATGTAAAGTAATATTAAGTACATTGAAAGTTGGTGGTGGACCCTAAGCTCCTTAATTCAGTCCATCAACTCGTCAAAACGCCTCTCCAACTCTTCTTCGGAGATGCCTTGGGCTAGACCCTCCCTTTTGAAGTCTGCCCACTTCACAAGGTACTCAATATTAGCGTCCGAATCGTCATCGAGAATGTCTTCCATGTGTTCCCTTACGTTCTCCTGCAAGTCTGTGACGTCCTCCTGGCAGTATTGGAGCCACATTAGATTCTCTACTTGCTCGGAAACCCTCATGTCTCTGAGTTCAATCCTCCGGTCCAGCGTGGCAAACTTCGAGATATTCCAACAGTAGCTCAAGTCATCTGGCATCCAGCTATCCCCAAGTAGGTCGATCAATGGATCACTTTGACAGGGTTCACACGGTGGGTGTTGGCCGTCACAGTGGGTGCCATCAATCGGTACCTTTCCATTCCTCGCCCAATGTAGAGAATATAAAGTTCTACACGTGAGTGCAAAAGATATCGAGCTCACGCGGTCATCCTTTAGCCGGTCAAAGATCTCGTGGTGTATTTCAGGAAGGAGAGTATCGAGCGTGAGGTGTGGTCCTATGGGCAAGATTGTCAGCTTAGGCATTGCTTTTTCAGGAGCAGGGTCGCTAACCTTGCTTTGAATGACTCATAGGACACATTGAATCTCCTCTCTCTGTAGGGACCTCGTTATCCTTCAAACTCCCCAGTTCTTCGGTGTCTGCGTCGTATTCCAAGCTCTCCGAGGCCGCATGAATATCACCATTATCTGTGGCATCTCCCCCCAGGTATGATCTGCTAAACTTCTAGTCTTGGTGTTCCACAAATGATGTGGCGCCGGTATTGCCATTTATTGTTAACTCGCCCTCCGATTCGGCCGACAAAGCAGTGGTAGCGACTTGTTCCCCGACGTTCTCGATGTCTTCGTGGCGCTCCTCTTGAAAAATTACCTCCATCGTTGGTCTTGTGTAAATTTGAAAGTTGGCGATGTGGAAGGACAGGAGGTTTGAGTGTTTGGCAGGTGGCTCTGGCGAGGAAAGGGGAGCCGAAGCCGCTCGCTTAATTAGCGCGGAAATTCAGTGTCACCAACACTCCTTTGTATTCACATTAAGGCTTGTACGAGATCAGACTTTCTTCACGAGACAAAGGAAAGAATGTAAATTGTTTTTCAAAACAGCTTTGATTGCGGGAGCCATTCAAGACCACGCTTCCGTAGGTTTTCACAAGTATTATCAACGACGATCTAAACCCCTATCCAAGTCTGCAAGAATCCACCTGCATATCAAACCCAAAATCCCAACCCAAAGCCAGTATCCATAGTCCTCTCCTTATTCAACTCCGCCATTCTCTCCTTTGTAACAAACTTCTCACTAACGTGATCATAAACCAAGCCTGCAGCCTTCATCCAATCCGTCAAGTAGTTCCATAGCATCTTCTTCATAACAAGAACTCCACCCTCAGTGATTCTAGGCCGTTGCCTTAGAGGCACCTTCAACTTGTACGTGCGTACATGGAGCTCGTAGAATTTTTTGCATGTTACGCCGAGACAGGCTGAAGCCGTTGAGCCGAGATATGTGAGGATCGCGAAGTGCACTCTGGGCGGCAAAGATGTCAGAGTGAGGGGTCGTGGAATATCAGGCTCTGCAAAGATATCATTAGCTACTTATGGAAAGTACGATAAAAGGGATATTGTACCTGGATTTCGGAGTTTCAAGATGGTAGGGATTTGAGGGTTTCGTTCGGGTTGTTCCGGGCTTTCTTTCGTAGACTCTCCATCGGCAATATCCTCGTTGGATGATGGTAGCAGTTCAGGCTTGGGAGAAGTCATTGATTATGTGTGCAAGTGTGGAATGAGGTCAGAAGGGTTTTTCCTAAGTAAAGTGAAGTAGGAAAGTGGAAACCCATTTTATTATTTATTATACACCTCTCGGGCTGCCTACCAGATACATCTAGAATCGGAAGCCGTTGAGAGCAAGAAATCAACTGATATTCTCTTGGGATCCATTGCTCACAGATGGATATCTACCCCGGGGCAAATCTTTTGAACTGATCGGAATCAAGTGCGTCGAAGGTTCAGGTGAGATCTTGTGAAAGGTAGGACAAAGATATAACCTTGGTTTCATTTGAACGACTAAGAGCATATCTTACAAAGAACCACACAGCTTTTGATTTGCTATTCGTTCGCTTTAACCCCATTCTTTGATACCATGCGCAAGCATTAGCTTGTGCCTCCTCCTGACTTCCATTCTCTCTCCCATAACCCCGCCTTTGTATTCAAGGCCGTCGCCACCAACTCAAGATACCAAACATGTCCACGGACTTTGCCATAAGTAACATGTATTGTGATTTGCACTACAGGTGTACATTCTCCGATGTCTACAATGGATAATATAGAACTGCATGCAAGTCCAAGTGATGTAGACTCGATAGGGTTCGTGTAATCGAGGAAAGGGAAGTGGATCTCCAGAGGAAGAGAAGGAATTATGAGGAGTTTCCGTTGAGGGATGTAGTTTGTTGATAGTTATAGCTCAGTAGCGTTTGTAGTGGGGGTAGATTGTATAGAATATGCCGAGTTGGTTCCCCGGAATCTATAAGTTGGAAGAGCACGAGATATATACGCACCACTAGTTGGAAAGCACTGCCTCGATCTGGGAACTAATTATATTATGATAATACATTAACTTCAAGATCAAATGAACATGTTATGGGTATTGATCTGATGTTCTGTGAATCAATGAAGATTATCTGTGATTGGGACTTTGCTCGGGTTGTTACTTTTTCTTTGCAAAATAAGATATAGCTGCTGATTCAGATGATATAAGGACAGTTCGTGTGTGAATTCCTTACTCGACTTTACTGTTGTTTATATATATTAAATGCCAAATATGCGCTATTTCTAATAGATTTTACAAGTAATGCATAGGGATGAAACTTATACCGCTACCCGCAAGGTTAAGCCTTCCATATGCTGATATTATCGTCCAGCCTTTTGCTTCCACCAAACTTTTAAGGCTGCCTACGAGTATGGATTCACATATCGGAGGTATATGCATAGATGTCAAATAGTGCACCAGCCAACCCATTGGCTCAATACTAGTATAAAAGAGAAGATCTTCAGGTCTTAGTTCTTACAGACAACAACCACATCTTCCACAGCTACTCGACAGTCTCATTATGTCAATTCTCATGAAACTGCTACACACCCAAGACCATGCGGGCTCTGCAGGAATCGTCAAACACGATTTGACAGTTGCTATACCAATGGCGTCTGGACTTCGCCCACTTATAACACCTACAACCAACCAGAAGAAGAAGATCAAGCAGAAGAAGAAGAAGAAGTCATATATCTTAAGACTACCAAATGAACTTCTCCTCCATATCTTCAGATACCTCGGTCCTATAAGCTCAACTTGTTTCGGTAAGTAACATCTCTGCACCATTTCATCCTACTATACATACCAGCTTATACAACCACACCTACCTACCCATCCAAACTTCTCAAGAAACAAGTTCCCTAAAATCGAGGTTTAACCTAGCCCTCCTCACCAAAGCAAAACTAACACCAATTCCAACCTCCCCAGGACTCACCTGCAAAACCCTCTACCCTCTCCACCGCTCCCTCCGCGGCACCGTCCCACTCTCCCAGGACTTCTGCTCCGCCTGCTGGAACATTCTCCGCTGTGGCACCATAGTACCATACTGGCTCGAGCAATGGCTCTTGATGGCTTTCGGAAGCGACCACCCGGAACGTCTCGATATGCAATTAAATACGTGGAAAGGGAAGGAGTTGAAGCTGGCTTATGTGCATGAATTGGGGACGGGCAGGAGGGCGGCGAAGTGGGTTACGAAGGAGAGGTATGGGGAGATTATGAAGAAGAGACGGTTTGGTGTTGGGAGGGGCGGGAGGGTGATAGGGTATTAGCTGGTGGGATCCTAGGATAAGGAGGATGGGTGAAGGGATACGGATGGGGTTGGTGATAGAGATGGGCGGATGATAGTTGAACTTGGGTTGCAGGTTTGCGGATTTGGATAATTGATTGAAAGCCGGGAAAACTTACAGGTACCTAATATGGTTGCTCATATAATATCTTACTTAGACCAAATATTCTATGCTAAATGTAGCAGGCACTATTCTTAGCTTTACCCGTGAGAGCATCTTCTCTCCATTTCGTCCCAGGTATCCCGCCCACGTCATGAGATCAGAAAAGGTTCCCAAGGTCGCTGGTCATAGATGGTAGCTCAAAAGGTCTAGTGAAAGTAGTACTAGTAGTAGAATATCATATAAGACAAGTACACACAGCTATCACATATAGGAAGCCTTAAATGAAAAACGATGAAACCATATAGAGCGAAGAACAGCCAGACAAAAGTTTATCCGTTTTTACATAGAAGCGTTTAATTAGAGCTGCTTCAAACTGTCTTCTTTGGACACGAAAGAGGAGGTAATGGGCGTAGGTGAGACACGGGAATTAGAATCTCAATTTCAATAAAAGTTTACCTGTTTGTCTAAGGACATGCTATGCATGTAGCATATTTCCTAACTCCCCCAATTCTATACCCGCTCCTAAAAGCACTCGGCTGCACACCCTTCTCTTCATCCCATCAATTCTTAAACCTATCACCCTCAAACCCTCCTCAACCGCTTGAACCGCCCCTTATCCTCCTCCTCCTCCCTATCTCCCCTCTCCACCCTATCCAACCCCCTCTTAACCCCCCTCCTCCTAACAAACACCTCCCCCACCGCATCATAAACCCACCCCAACCCCATCCACGCCCCCACCATATTGTGCAAAACCTCAACCTTCCTCCTGATCCCCATCCTCTGCCTTATTAAGCAAGCCCTTAGAGGGCGCACGCACCATTTCGGATCACATTTGCATTCGCCTTTCGTGTGCAGCCAGTTTTCGTAGACGAGACAGCGCCCTGTCGTGAGCGAGACTTTGTTCCAGATGGACCAGTGCAGGGGGTAGAAGAAGCGGGATGTGAGGCCGAGGCAGGTGGAGCTGACGGGGTCAAGGTGTGTGAATATTTGCAGCTTGAGCTCGTTTGGGAGGGTGGTTAGATTGGGGGGTTTGTAGGTGGTGGGCGCTGGTGAGCGGCTTGAGGGGTAGGCTGGAGGTGAATGTGCTGCGTTGGTGCCGGTCTCTAGTTCCCAATCCATGTCCATTTTGCTATGCTGGGTAATGACTTGGTGGTGGGGTGTAGGTGTAATGGTAGGTATAGTTCTCGGTGGAAGATGTCGAAGAGGTTGGCCTTTTGTAGATCGTTAGAAAGGAATATTGACGTTTGGAGACTTTTGCTGAGAGGCATCTTCTACCACTTGAAAGCGGTGTCTCTGACTCTCTGTGATGCTACGCGATACTGTGTTCTATTCACATATTACAATGTATTGGTGAATTATTTGGATGATGATATTCCCTTACGACAAGAGAGAATTTGGGTCCCGGAGACCGCTGCAAATGGACTTGCATGTAATATAAAGGCCAGCTTAGGAACTGTACTGAACTGGAGATAAAGAATAGAGGTCTGCTTCACATTTGGTAGAAATGCTATGAAAACGAGAAGAGCAATGCTGTTGTTGTTGCTAGTGATACTTTGCTAATGTGAATTCCGCGCTGTTAACCGCTACTTCGATACTCAGAACAGCATGGACAGTGTCGATAAACCTGCGTTTTGTGCATGGAAACAGACGCAGCCAGGTTTCAAAAAGTATTGCGCAGCGACTCTGCCTCCTCCCATCCATCTAACCATCTTGCATGTAACGCTGCTGAAAAGGCAATCTTCCAAGTTCCTTACCAAGCCAAACAACTAACAGCAGACTCCTTGCTATTCCCGATCTATTTCACGCTTTACAATTCTCCATATTTTTGGTAGTATAGGTGGAGTTAGAGATATGGACCGCAATCTTGGCCTCTCGTGGTTGAGAATACGATCGAGACCTCGAAGAAATTCCTGGTACTTCCGCCAGTACTTTTTCGGCTCGTTTCGTCGCCAATAATAACGTGCGCGGGCTCGGTCGCAAATTCTGCTTGGCAGGGGGCCGTGAAGACTGAAGTGGATCACGTAGAGCTTCTTACAGGTCCTGCCGAAGCTGGTGGATGTTTCGATGCTCATGTATTCGAAGATGCGGTTGAGGATCTCTCCTGGCATGGCCGTTATGTGAAGGTTGGCTTTTGGATTGGTGGGTGCGGGAGGCGGGCCTAGATAGTTTGTGTTAGAATTGTCTGTTGAGGATCGGGAGGATGTGTAAGCTTGCCTTCTGGTGTCGGACTTCCGCATGCTGTTGGATTCTCCGTAGTGATGGGTTTCGGTCGGCTCTGGTCGTCGACCTCAGGAGTATTGAGTGCTTCTCCAGGATTTGGTGTACTTGGGGGGCTGTCTGCGGGAGTCAAAGGGGCTTTCGAACCACTGTCGACTGCTCCTCCAGCTTCTGGTATTCTTCCGGCGCTGTCTTGGAGAGTGTCAGTGTGTTCGAAGATTCGCGCTTCGAGCACTGAGAATACTCACTCTCGACAGTCTTACGTCGCTTGTAACTTCTGGGAGATGCTGCCATGATGATAGGATAATGACTGTCTATGAATAGAGTTCGGGCAAAGGCACAACGCGTGGGCGAGATATTGTTTGTTGGACGTTTTTTGTGGTGTTCCTGTCATATTTAAAGTTCTGTCGAATACTTTTGCGCCGGAATATCTCCCTGGGTCGCGCCTGCCCCCCTCGCCGATACCTTAGACGATATGCATATGACGAGCTACGTGAATCGTGGTATACTGTGTGCTAGACACCCTAAGAGGAAGAGCGCATTCCTATATCGCATCTACACGGTGCTCAAATCAATTCGTCTGCTCTTCCATAGCATGTGTGCGCACCTGTTAGTCGTACATCAAATCAGGCCCATAAGCCCTTGCGACAGCGAGTATACGCCCGGTATCTGCGGTACCCTCTCCAGAACCGCAAAGCCTATAATGAAAAGTTGTTGCTTTTTATTTAAGTAAGTCTTCCTCTTTAACTTGACCCTTCTATAGGAGATATACCTAATAAACATAGAAGTAAAAGTTATTATATATTATATATCTTACCTTATCTACTTTCCTTAAGGGAAGATCTATAAATTTTATTCTTTAGGATCTTAATCATCTAGTCCTTTTATATTATACGGAGCTATAGAAAAATATAGGGAGGTAGATGAGGGGTAAAAGGTAGAGGCCGGGAAGAGGCGGGGCTTGGAGTCGTATCTAGTTAAGGTAGGATAGTTGAGTTCAAATAAGTTTTTAAGGCTGCGGGAATAGATTCTTGCCTCTAAAAGTCCCGTTTCCCGGACGTTGGCGGTGTGTGCCACAGAGTGTTTTACAGATGATGACAAGGTGGAAAGATAGCTGGCGGTGAGGGGCGTGCATGAAGCTTTCGGAGAGAGATTCTTGCGGGAGACCAACAAGACTGGGAATCTTGTTCTCGTCTTTCTTCTGTAGGTAGAGTAGTGGTTAGTCCGGAGTGTTGTGAAATCCAGGAGCATTGGTTCAGCTGCTTTTTTTTAACGCAAATTAAAGTATATGGTGGTTTTCGAGAACGAGGGTTGGTGAGAAGGGGTGAGTACCATATCTTTCTTGCTGGCTTAAAAGGCTTGTTGGTAATCGGTGGTCATGATGGTTGCGTGTGGTGCAGAAACTCAAAAGGTGTCTAGTCTAGTATCTCCCATTTTCATTGATAGAGTTTCAATTGCTCAAAAGTGTAGGACTTGTCTGAGGATCCTGGACCTCTGTACTTGGGATTGCATATATTATGAAATTAACTTTTCAAACTTCGATTGCAGCTTTTGGTTATCAGATCTCTGGGATCCTATGAGTCTTAGCTGGAGTCTTAATCGCTTCCCCGGCTTCCACAGCTCAATTTGCAGCCACACCATGGTCCATCTGCCACACACCTTGAGCTTTTCCTTGCGCGAAATATATACATCATAAAGACCAGTGCTTCAGTCCAGTCCCCTCATCTGCCCTCCTAGCGTATCGATCAGACAATCCACTCATCCAGGCGTCGTTCTAGATTCTCGATATTGCTCTTATCCTCTTCATCTAGTCTCTGTGACTTCACCTGTCTGGCAAGATAATCCTCGTATTTCCATCCCAATTCCAATTCCTCCCATCTGTTCGTCTGCGATATGAATATTGCCATTATCTCCTTCTCTATAGCATGCATCGCCCACAGAGTGCTCATCGTCAAAAACTTCGCCTTCGGCCCATAAAACTCCAACTCGCAGGGCATCCAATCCTTCAACATAACATCCAGAGAGACCAGCCGCCCACGGGTACTAATTAGCGAGACCTTGCCATGCAGCTCCCAGTGAATTGAATAGAAATTCTTGCATGTGAGGCCGAGGCACACGGAACTGCCAGTAGGGAGGTAGCTGAATATCTTGAGATGTAGCTCGGCGGGGAGAGTTTGAAGGGTTGGGACGATGAATTGGCGCTCGGATCGCTGGTCCTGGGAAAGGTTGGGGGTGCCATTGTCGATATTGAGGATCGCAGTGGTAGTGGTGGTGTCTGCGGTGAATGTCAGCTTTGCCTTCTTGTTTTGTTTGTTTCCTGGTGAGAGTTGGCGGATTCTATTTACCATTGTTGGGACAAGCGACCTTCTTGCCTCTCTTGGATCTCTTGGTTTTGTTCTTGCGCGCCATGGTGATGGTTTTTCTCTCGGTCTGTTGGAGCTGCGAAGCGGTGGTTGTGAGAAAGTTTGAAGTTGGGGTTGTGGTAAGCGAGGTTTCACAGATCTAAGAGAATCTTAAGGGGGAGCATGGAGGATCACGTGAATAAACGTTTCCTCTTTCCATTTTCATAGCAGTAAAACGTAAAGCATACACGTTGCTTGATATCTATTATAATAAGATATAAAGATATAAAGAAACTTTCACTGAGTTCCGAACGATAATAGAGCTGATGTTCAATCTTCGCGCACGTGTTTCTCTGCTTTGAGGTGAGGCTACCAGAAGACCCCCTAAAATCGGGTTGGCAACATTTTGCCAGCATTGTAATCTACCATGGAGGGTATTCCGGATTCGGTTTTTGAGCTAGAGTGAGATGAGTAGCTCTTAGCTATATGTTGCATGAAGTTTTTCTTTGGAGAAGAGAATATGTATTCTGTAGTTCCCAATCATGAAATAAGTTCACAACTTATTCTTTAGAGTCTTCTGCTTCACAAATAGTATCTTCTCATTCAACTGCTAAGTAACTTCTTAACCTCTCCAATCAGATTCTCTGTAGAGACAAGTTGTCCTTAATCCTTCTTATCCTGCAACGTATCATTATCTCTCAAATCCTTCAACTTGACCTGACCAGCTGCCCATTCATTCGGCGCAAGGGTAATCAAAAGACGCGAATTATTCGACTATTTAGATTGTTTATCCTGCCTAGGCTTAACTCTAGCAGTGAATTCGGCCGATATGCCAGCATTCCACAGTTCGCGAGCCACAGACATACGCTCCAGAAGCAGCCCAGTGATATCTTTCCCGCTAAGCGCTATGATATAAACATCAATCTCGGGTAGCGTCTTGTCCTCCAGTCTTGCGTTGAGGATAGTGATGATGCGGTCCACGCCGAATGATATGCCAACACAAGGCATGGGATTCTTAGTATACATCCCAACCAAATTATCGTAGCGCCCGCCTGCAGCAATGCTGCCAACTTGGCTTTCGCTCTCTTCGCTAATCACCGCGGGGCTACTCCTGGGTGGTTGGTTAATGACTTCAAATATCAGACCGGTGTAGTAGTCCAGGCCGCGTCAAAGGAGACCTTATCCACAACACCGCATACCTCCAAGTAGGAGACAAGAAGTTCCATGTCATTGATACCCGCCTTGATATTTTCATTTCCACACAGCACCGGCTCTGACTTCAGAAACTGCACCATCTCCCTCATATCGCCGCTTTGTCTCACGTATTCGCCCACTCTATCTGCAACTTCATCCGAGATCCCCTTCTCATCAACCATCTCTATCCTAACACCACTCCACGCCATCTATTGTCTTTCTCAATAGGTTGTCTTGTATATAATTCCTGAGCTTAGCACGTCTCCGTACCCCTAGGGAGGTCCACAGGACTGCAGGTTTCACCTGTAGCCCGCTAGACGTTAATCAATATCATCATCATCATCACTCCACGCCATCTTGTCCCAGTTATCCACCGCCGAGCTGACCGTGCGTACTTTCTCACCCAAAACACCAGCTACCTCAAACAACCCATCTAAAACCCGTCTGTGATTAACCTTAATAGTAATCTCCATCTCCAGCGCCTCAAAATCCTCAACCAAAACACGCAAAACCTCAGCGTCGGCAATCATAGCATTATAAACACCAGCAATGTCAAAATCACACCGATAGACCTCGCGCAGTCGCCCTTGAGCGATAGAAGGCTGATCGCGCCGGTAGACTTTGGCGATCTGGTAGAGTTTGATTTGCTAAAAGTTATTCATAGCTACCTAGCGTGCAAAGGGGACCGTGAGATCAAACGCAGAGAGCAGAGCGCGCCGCCTTGATCTGCGTGGTCGTACATGAGACGTGCATCTTCGCGGTATTTTTCGGCCAGGATGGCTTTTAGTTCGATGGCGGGGGTGTCGAGGGGGTGCCGCCGTGGAGTTTGAAGATGTTGCAGGCTATTTGTCTGGTGTTGGGGGTTAGGTTGTATGATAGTTGCCTTAGGTAGGGAATGTTTGTTTCCGGGTAAAGAATACTTACAAGATGTGGTCACGTAGAAGAAGATCCGAGTTAAACCAATCGCGCGTGCCTTTCGGGGTCTTTGGCTGGACGCTTGAGCGAGCTATGTTGGCGTCTTTGGCTGCCATCCTGTTATTTGTATGAGAGAGTGCGAAGGAAGTGGAGGAAAGGCCTGTTAGACTTTTACATGAGTTGTGTGGTCTGAATATTGACTTATCGCCGGTGCTTCATGAAGTTGAGATATTGGTGGAGGGGGTGTCTCGAGTAAAGCTGGGGTGTAGGGTACTTGTATATTTTTGATAATGCAACACCCTCACACAAGAAGAGAAACATTGAAGATCAAAGGAACAAACGTGAAAAAGAAAAAGAAAATCCAAGGTTTCACAGCTGGGAGTTTGAAGTAGCTTAAAGCTAGACAGCTCGGAATTTCCTAGGCGTGACAAAAGACATAGAGGATCTGGCCACAAGAAAAGACCAAGAAGGAATCTCTTCAAATCCTCCACCCGAACAAAGTGCAAGTGCAAGTGCAACGAGAGCAGAAGCTCTCGGGCTTTCTATCCTGCCATGCTGCAGCAGTCTGGCCTGTTCTACAACTCATTCCAAAACCAACGTTCATCTCCGCTTCGATCACCACCAATCCGTAGCCAGCCATTCCTGATCAATATCTTCCTGCGTCTGTCCCGGGTATGCCTTCTTGACAAACTTCAACTGCCAAGGATCATATAGTTTATCCGTCCCAATCCAATTCGCCAGGAGGTGATTTTGAGGAGGCGTAATAGAGATCTTGAGGCCATGCTTTGCGACGTACAGCGGATAGAATGCCTTGCATGTGACCCCCAGACAGATCGATGTTACAGCATCGAGATCATCGAATATCAGAAGGTGTATCTCAGTAGGAAGGGAGGCGAGGGATGGACTCTTGCTGGTATCTAGGCGTCTAATTAGCAACAGAACTTCGTGGTGTGAAGAACGACTATACCGGTGGCGGGTGCAGGTTTATTCTTAGGCCTACTTCTTCTCAACTCCCTCGGTACATTCGCAGATGTCTGCTTTCGTTGCACCATGTTAAGTCGGTAGTCGGTACTTTAGAGTCGAGCGATATCGTAGTAAGGATATGGTCTTTGAGATAAAGGTGCAGTGGTGGGTGGGGTTTGAAATTGTTGCATATGGAAAATGAATAGCGTGGTGGGGAAATAAACTTGGCTTGATGTTTGTGAGTACAGTAGACGCAGCGGGCTTGGCCCTCTGGACTCACTTTCATTTCGTATTACTTTATGACTTTTCCTACTGAAGTCACGCAATTATATGATCAAGTAGTAGAGGTGACGAAAATGGAAGATCCCTTTAATTTAGTAGAGATCTAACATCCTAAGAACCATTGTCTATGTTAAGTACTAAGCATACAGGGTTCCGTTCCTGAATATGCTTGAAGATCCTCCCTCTGACACCCTTCCTCGAAGAAACTTGAAAAGCAGCTATGACAACCTATATTCACAATATAACTACAGGTATCTCATAGCCAGGTAATTGTGCACAATGGAGTAAGCTACCTAGTGAGTAAGTGATCATTCCTTACTACCAACCAAGAATATATCCACTTCATCTCCGCCACCCTCCTATCTTCCAAAAAAAAAGTATGCAAATACACGCGAGGTAAACATAGTCTTATAAATATATAAGAGCCTGTCGCTCTGTTTAAGATCCTCGACTTTATCATAGCAATAAACTGATCCGTATCCTTGTTTTAGACTAACTCATCTCGCATAAATCCACCCAACCTTTCCTATAGCTGAAAGAATGATAGACGTCTTTCGGCTATATAATATATATCCGAGGCATTCAAAAAGGCATTATAGAGTTCTGGCAGCTGTGGTATATTTATGAATACCTATGGAAAATCAAACCTGCAAAGGAAGACTTGACCAATCTTCACGCCAATCCTTGCTCCCCTTCTTGCGGGGCCAGACACGGCGAAGTACTTGCACGATCTCTTCCTCTTCCGCTAGATCCCCCGGCTCTAGTATAATATCCTTTTCCTTTCCAAGGTGTTCTGCGCGCCGTTTAAGCCAATATATCGCCTGCTGATCCCGAGCTTCCCTCGCTCTCCGACCTAGTTCTCTAACGTTGATAATATCCTTGTCGTCTCGAGCAACTCGCTCAATCAGCCACGAACGACTGAGATTGTTGACAACGGTTGCGGCAGAGCTCCCTAAGTAGTTGCCCCAGACGCCGCCGCCCGTGGTCCACAATTTGAGTGACTCTAGCTTTTGGCCCGCCTTGTTCTGGCAGATGGTGTCCCAGATAGATCGGGCTAGCGTCTCATCCACCGCGCAGTTCATTAGCGCTTGTCGTATATGGCCCTGCTTCAATATCTCTGATCCCGTGGAACTCTCGCGATCAGCAGCATCAAATGAAGCCTCGTCTATTGAATCGGGGTCTCGTGTCACCCGCCAGTCAGAACAGTCCAAGGTAAGGAAGAGCGATTTCAATCGCCCCATCTTGCCGAAGATCTTATATATCTCGGCCTCGAGCGCATCGGATTTTGTACGTTTAACCGGAATGGCGAGCTCCTGCAACGCTGGACACTGGGCGTGGATTTTCAGAAAATGCTCCTTTGTGAATGTCATAGGTATGTGCCGTCGAACTACATTGAAGTCCGAATGATTACCTTGCTCGAACGGATGCAGCTCTAGCCTTTTCAATGTCTGCCCATGTTGGTATAGAATGGCGTCCAGGATCTCGGGCTCTAGTGGGCCGGACACTGAAAGCTGATCGAGAGGCTCGAATGCCCCAAAAAAGGCAATAGCATTATTGGCGTAATTTGGTCTCTCAACGTGATAGTCGTCGCGTTTCATACGAATGCGAAGGGTGTTTAATTGAGGGAACGAGCAGTTCTGAGTGGTCCACTCCATCATCTCGTCAGTCATACCCATGCCCTCACATCCGTAACCTCCGCCTAGGGTCAGATGACGCAGGCAGCTGAAGTCTGTGTGCATGGCCCAACTTTGGAGAAGGCCGGGCGGTCGCAAGTCCCCGAGAAGCGGCAGCGAGGGAATGGACCCCAGGAGCGACAGCGAGGTCAGGGACCCAATTGATCGACCGGAGACAAACCCCGGAAGACCTCGCCATGGCGATCGCGGGCGGGGCCAGTATCTCCACGAATTCTCAGGCGTAAGGTTCACTACTACAACTTCCTTCAGATTAGGCGCAAGACCGGCAACAAGCTCCAACATCGCCTCCTGATTGAAATCGTCGTCGCCGGGTGAATCCCGCCAACAGCATTCAACCTTGACACCATACAAACACGGAGACGTGGCCAAGGCCATCTCGTAAGGATAGGGTTCGCCCCATAGTAGGGTTCGCATTCGAAACGTAAGGTGGTAGAGTTTGCATTGGGGATGGTGGTTGTGGAGGGCGTCGAGGAGACTGGGTGGAAATTGATTCAGGCAGCGGTATACCAACTTGGTAAGATACGGTAGATTTTTCATTAAACCGACGACAGGCGCCCATGCCATATCCTCCTCTGAAGATTTTGCGATGACAGACTCGTCGTAGACGGAATGCGGTGCTTGAGAATACGGTTCTTCATCGACCAAGATTTCGTCAACACCAGTTTCCTTGAACCAGCTGTGGGTGTCCCGTGAGCCGGACTTATACCCCTCAATCCTGGGTCCGTCAGACAACCGGAAAGACCCCTTGATGTTGAGACAGCGGACGTGGCACGCGGACTCGGTCCGGGAGAGGGTCTTGACAAGGGCATCAACATTGCGCTGCAATCCCTCGCGACTACTAATTGCGAGGTGGACATAGTGAAAGGTTGATGGGAGAGTAGCGCTATGGCAAGTTTTGCTTGCCAACCCAAATGCGTAAAGACTTGGTTGATGCGCGCTGCTCAGGTGACCTGCTATCTGCTGTAACGTCTCGGGTGGGAGACTGTGTAAGTCCAGCTTAACGGAGTCCATTGCAATGGTTGACAGTGCACAGCTCAATGAAAGCAAAGTGGTGGGAAGTAGGATCCTTAGAGTTTGGATGAGAAAAAAACCAGACTGGGTTGTTGGTTATTACGTACAAAGGGGTTGAGTCATAATATATGTATATAGCCTAGTGCTTACGTAATCGCAAGACAGCGCACTAGCAGAACCACTATGTATTTCAGTTTTATGCTAGTTCTTCGTGGACCTACTCGCATTTTTTTTAAGTCTAACAGTGGAGACTGTTTTTACTTCATATTTGAATAGATCTCTGGGAATCATGTTATTATGCCTCAGCACAGGCCTCTACATGGTCTTTCCATTCTGAAGCTCTCAAATTAAAGCCTTAGCAGATGCTGTGAATGGTTATACTTGCAGGTAATGTGGAGCAAAAACAGTCTCCACTGTCAGACTTGAAAAAAATGCGAGTAAAAAGCAGACCGGTTTTTATCCACAATAAGTTATGTTTTTTTAGAGTTCCGCAAGGATCCCCCGCCCGTAAATCCTCCACCCTGGGCCCTCTCCATCCAAGCTACAGCTCCTAACTCCGTTTGGTATAAGCACTTCTACTTCATACAGTAAAATTGCCTTTAAAACCTCTGGGGCTGCTTATTAATACGTGTTTCCGTTGTCTGTGTCACTCCTATAGTTCCAGCTATAGAGTCGAATCGATACGCCGTATCTGGAGCCAGAGCATTTGTACTATAAATCATGGGTGTGAAATCGCTATCTTTCAGATGATATAACTCCGCTTGTATTATGCTCTTCATTGTGTCGAAGTAGGCCTGTTTCCCAGCGGCGATAGTGACAGCGACGATAGTCGAGCATGAGTCACTCACGTCATACACAGCGCTTTGTCCATCTACCGCCTCGTTGCCGCATAAGATGTGGTAGACGGATTGGATGTTATCCCTATCCCAGAAAAAAACAGCAGTACAACCGCTTAATTGGACGGCGGAGACCTTGTCGCTATTTCTGACATTCGCTGACGGCACCCACTCGTTCTCATCCAGCTCGTACGACCCGTTTGTCTTAGACTTTGGCATTCTTTGAAGAATGCGGGTATTAAGGGCATTAAAGGCATTATCGTCGACGACATCGATAATGCTGCTAAGAAGATAGGGAGATTAGTATCAAATTTATATCTCGTGAGTACTAAGAGTTGTTATCTTGAAAGAGCGGATCTTACCGGACATTAACACCTTTGAACGTGCTTATAACACCGGCGACACTGCCTAGTGCTATAAGGACATAGGTGAAACGCATTGTGATTCATAAATTGGTGGATAATAGAATTAAAAGAAGAACTCTAATAGTAGAGGTAGTGAACAGTTGTAACACAGAGGATGATAAAGATGCAGAACTTTGGTTATAAGTAGAACAATCAGATGAAACTTATATGTTTCTTGAATGTCTACTTTAATCTCATATATGTGTCAGCCTGAATGTAAAAATTTGCTCTAACACTACGCCTATAACTCACCGCGCTCGCGATATTAATACCAAGCCACAGATGTCCTGTCGCCCAGATGTAATAACATCTTGAAATACGAGCTCCTGAATGACAGAACTATCTATCCCTTCTACCCTTTGTACGCCGCCAAGAGCTTTCCACACCTACCAGCCCCCTGTTTTGTAGCGAGAAAAAGGCTCGGCGAAATATGAAGGGTGGAAGAAATAATTCAAATTAGTATCCTACGATACTCTATCAAACTATTAACACCGCTTACCTATAAAGTTTGCTTTCCCCGAATATAAGCGAAGCGAGCAAAGAAGGATGAACTGACTATTAGAGGATGTATCTCGTTCAAGAAACTTATAGCAGGGGGATTAAGAAGAGCGCTAAACGCACCAAAGCAAGGGCCCCTTGCCCTGGTCTTAGCGTAACATTTTCGCCTGGGACGAAGTAATTTCTTCGATTTCTTGTTTGCGATCCTAGTAAGCTGATGATTATGCCTATTATAGTCCTAGCGTCGGCATTTCCAAGCGCCCAGCTGGTAATCTTATTATGTAAATAATCTTGTTATAACATGAGTTCCTAGTAGCTTTTTTTACTTTATGTAAAGGTCGCAGATGCTCGCTCCTTGGGAGAGAAAATAGAGATACTATTACTCTGAATCTATTACATTCATATGTTCTAATAACCTTCAATCACGCCACTTTACCAAACAGCTGAGAAGTCAAATCCTATCAGTTGTTCCTACTAACAATGACAGAAGCACTACTGCGTGTATTATCCACAAGCTAAGTCGGCATGTAGGGAATAGGCGTATATACTAGTACTTAATATCACAATGTAGCTAAAGGCATTACCATCTCTCGGTGCTACTGCTGTAAATATTTTTATTTTCCTATGGGATGTTTGAAGAGGATACTTTGAAGGCTTGCTAGTTAGTAAACCTTCTTGTGGTATAAGAGCCAGAACAGAGTATAGTCAAGCCCAGCCCAAGGCACCGAACCCCTGCAAATCCCCCGCCCGCTCTAGATTCTTAACTCTCTGAAATCCAGCTAGCACCTCCACGGTCCGCCCGTATCCCATGATCCAACTCTCCCTCTTCGAATCCTCACCCGTAACCCATCCCCCGTTAATCCCCCATCTCACCCACTACCCCTTCGCCCCCAAACATTCTTCCCCGTTTCCACGCATTTCCACCCCATCAGTGGCTTCCTCCTCAATCTCCTCAACAGAATCCTACCCACGTTTCCTCCCCATGCTTTTCCACATCCAAATCGCAACCAGTCTCGCCAGATTATTGCAAGCAGAAATCTCAAACCCGTCAGGCGTCAGGTACGTGATCGGGTCATCTTCTTCGTTGAGACTGACCGCGCCGTGCCGAGACCAGTGCGCGGAATAGAGGGTTTTGCACGTGAGGCCCAAACAGGTGGAGGTTGCTGGGCATAGGAAGTCGATGATACATTGGTGGATTTCTGGGGGGAGGGTTGTGAGATCAAGAGGTTGTGCCTGAGGCTGAGGTTGGGGTTGAGGTTCAGCTCGGTAGAGGAATTGATCTTGGATATGGTTAGGTTTCTGGTTGCGGGATGGTGGAGGGGAGGCGTCACTTGCGTTGGCTTGGAATTGGACTGCAGTTGGCTCGAGACCAGTGGGTGGCTATCTGAAGCTGGCTAAGGTATAACTTGATTTGGCTCTGACTCGGACTGCTGCCTCGGAACCATTGGGGTGTTGTGTCATGTTGGCTGAGGTATGTGTCGCTTTGACTTGGACTTGGCATCGGAATCGGACTTGAACTTGCACTTGAATTGCTGGCTCGAAACCATGGGGGCGTTATGTCAAGTTGGTTGAGATATGAATTTCTTTGATTCGGAGTTGAACTTGGACTTGGACCTGGACCTGGATTTTGGCTGCTGGCTCGGAACCAGTGTGGTGCTGTGTGAAGTTGACTGAGGTATAATTGCACGGAGTCTACCACGTTGGATGGCATGGAGGCTGTTGCGTTTCTATATCCAACGACGGGTTTGGGTTCAGTGTTTTGCACAGGTAGGCGCTTGCTTGTGGTATTTTTACAATATGTTGGTCGTGCTGATTCACCGAAGATGTGGCGAAGAGTCGGGTATTTTCTGCAAACACCACCAAAATGTTCTACTGTAACTGGAGCTTGGTCGAGCGTATTGTGGTTCGTATATGTGAGTTGATATAAGAATGTTTATGCTAGTTAAGGGGGGTTATTTGTTGGAAACCTTAGTAGAGAATTAGTATAGATCGAATAAAATTCCGTATGCACCGGACTATAATGAGACGTTGAATAATGGAAGGCCAAATTAAAGGTCATACTAAGTTGATTGTACTTTAACTCGAAAGCATCCAATCTCCACGTCTACCTCCCACTCCCCTTCCTAACATTACAAAAGCTACCTCCATAGCCCATTAGTACACCTTAGGTCATGGTCTTCCCCCCAACCCATCTCATGTTCATTCCTCTCAGTAATAACTTTATACCTCTCTGTGCCGACAAAAAATCCACCTCCACGGTATGACGTATCGTAACTGGGAAGGATGAAGTGCAGCTCCGAGCCCACCCAGCCGTCCAGTCGAGTATGCCAGTCATTTTCCGGGTTCCCGCGATATCCTTCCCCGTCGGGAAAATACGTTAAAGCAACAGTACCATGCATCTCCCGGTGGATTGCATAGAACCTTTTGCAGGTAAGCCCAAGACAAGCAGAGGAAGGTGGCGTTAAGCGTTCGAAGATATTGAGGAGAAGTTCAGTGGGTAGAGTGGTAATGCACGGCTGTGCTTGCGTTTGAGGTGCTAATGGTTGAGTTAGTTATACACGAGAGATTCTCCAGTTGAGGAATTTGGAAGAGTACCGGGTACCGGCATTTCCTCCAAAGTTGCGACTCTGCCACAAGGGCATCTCTTTGCAGTGGAGGCCATTACTGTTTGACAACGCGATCGAGCTTGTGTTTTAGCACTCAAGTCGTTGGCAGGTGCTTTGGTTTCTGTGTAAGTTGGCGTCGTTATTTTGGTGGCTCTTAGAATAGGTAACAAGTGCAGATTCGGTGCAAAGCTGAGATGTGCAGGTTCCAAGGGCTTAATATATAGATGAAGACTCTGTCCTGGCAAAATCACACATTCACATCCTTTAGTTGCTTCTCGTGAATAAACCCCCTGACCGGGGTGATTATGCTTAAAATGCCAAGACCAGGGCTTTGATATATTTGTGGGGGCGGCTCCTTACCTAAATGGGCCAATAGGAAGCGTTCAAATCTAGCTTGAAATTTAGGTTGCTTACGAAATTGCACGCTATTTTCCACTCCATATCAACTCCATCTCTCAAATATTTTTATCAACTTCACTTAGCTCTTTGAGATAGCAACTAGTAGCCTCAAAACAATGTCCAAGCCATTGTGTGGAAACTAGACATATTGATTAGCATGTCACTTGCATCCAATGCTCCTTCTGCCACAAAACCCCGCCGACGGCGCACCCCGCGCCCCATCAACTCTTGTACTGAGTGCCGACTTCGAAAGTCACGATGCAGCCGATCATACCCATGTCAGAATTGCACTACATTCGAAAGAGAGTGCATATTCATCGACAGCCTGCAATCTAGGAAGCCCGTAGGCCACAAACCAGAGGCCCATGCTCGGAGCCCGGCACGCGCGGAAAACTTGCTAGAAAATGCTCAAACGCCGCCCCGGGACTTTGAATGGGAGGATTATCTGCAGGAGAGGTCGCCCGAAAATGATCCATGGGATGAATTAGTTGTTGATCCAGTTGCGCTGCATGACGGGACGTATTTAGATGAAGACGATGATGGCATGGTTGAGATCGGTGCGACGAGCAGAACACTGCGGATCGGAAAAATGGTTATCACAGAACGAGTTGGAGGTTTAATTCAGCCGGTAACTGTCAAGGAGGTATTTAAATATTGCTTCCATTTATGGTCTATTTTTGGAAACAGTGTTGATTAGATTCAGATCGAAAGCCTTCTTTCCGCTGACAGGACGTTGCAAAGACCCAATATGGGCTCATTTGCGGACTATTGTACAAAGACCTCCATTGTGGGAATTGATCTCTTTGCCAATAGTAATAACTCCGCAGGAAGTGAGGTCATTTTACCTTACCGGTTCGAGGCAGAATTGTTGTACCAGCAGTATCTCCAGGCAGTGGACCCAATTGCTCACATCCTACATATTCCATCGTTCAAACGCATGTTTGACTCTTTCTGGGACAACGTGGACGAGCAGCGACCAAATTCTGGCCCAAGGACTGCTTTGGTGTTGGGCATGTGCATGTCAGCTGCTGCTAGTATGTCCTCACTACAGACGATGAGCCACTTTGGGGTCAGCCAAGACTCTCTTTACGCACACCTGAAGATGTCTAGTGAAGCGGCCTTCAAAAAATGGAACTGTTTGACATCGTCGTCTATTCAGTCCCTTCAGGCTCTCACAATATATCTTGTAGGCAGTACTCTGGACTAGGCCCAATGCTAGAATCGCAAGCTAAGGTGAAACAGATCACGGAATGCCGAAGTGAAGTTACCAGGGCGCATTCGGTACTGGTCGGCGCTCTCATACGACTTGCCCAGTGTGTCGGGATCCACCGCAATAATATGATAAAGACTCTCGACCCTCGTCAGCGGCATGTGCGAAGTCTTCTTTGGTACCATATCTGCTATCTTGACGTCAGGACAGCAGAGGCAGAAGGAAATCAGCCCTCCATTCGACCCGACGACTTTGACATTCCCATACCGTCTAATGTCGATGATACAAGTCTTGATTTTGTACTTGCACCACCTCAGCCTATAACTGGATGGACAGATACGACATTCGCTCTACTACGCTTTGAGTTCACGGAGCTTTATGCGATTATCCTTCGAGGGAGAGTCCAAATCGATCGCGGCCAAATCACTTTACGAGAATTGCGACACGCTGTGGCTTCCAAAAAGGCATTTATTAGAGACAGATATGTTGCTCATCTTAACACATCCGTTCCAATTCAACGATATGCCCACTTGGTTGCCAACTTGATGCTATCACGCTGTGATATAATGATACTATATAGATATTTCCCCAAAAAAGAAAGAACACCGGCTCAAGATCGCCTCATAGACATGTAGGTCAAGATCACCCCTTGACCTGTCAAATACTGACCGGTGGTAGTATTATCGAGTCCGCATTGACGACCTCTGAAAGTGGAGCAGCGTTAGAAACATCAGCTAGTTCACAGCAATTTGCCTGGTATGCAGGAGCTTATCAACAGTATCAATCGGTTCTTCTGCTACTAATAGAAAGATATAAGAACCCGAAGCTCAAGCACTCCGATCGCATTCAGAGGCTTACCGACTACATTTTTGGTCCTTGCTACGGGGTAGACCTAACCCACCGATGCGGACAACTTCTCTGGCGGGTAAAAGAAGGTCTCGAATCCCTCTACCAGGTGCAAAAGATCCCAACGCCAAACAAACCGGGCTCAGCCATGAGGAACAACCAAGGCCTCAATGAGATGCTTCATCATGATGGCTTTGACGTCCAAATGAAACTATCTGATGTTGAGCTCGAGGATCTCTTCAATTCATTCCAAGGCGGCTCATCTAGCGCTCAAGCGCCCTTTCAGCCTGTATCGGGGAATGAACCTTGGGCCAATCATCTTGCGATGGATAACTCGCTCTTGCTAGGTCATGAAGAGCGAGGAGACCCATTCGGTGTAGGGATGTCTGATATGTCTTATCTTCAGTAAGGTAGCATGCAATCGGGCATTATGTTTTGATTGATATTTGTTCTACCGTAACCTTCTGCTCAGTCTGAAAGCTGAAGATGGGAGTTTTGCACCGCCTTGCAGAACTCGCAATAATGCTTTTTACTCCCTACCTGAAACTTATATAGGACGGATGTTAAAATACCTCTAGATTAGTATACGAGTTAATATAATATAAAGACTCGTGAATGCGAGTAAAATTATAGAAAGACATAGTAACTGATTTTGATACTTCTTTATTTCTGTCTAAGAATATCAAAAGCCTACTTAACTTAACAAATCTCTAAATACACTTTATAATTTTCTTTCTTATTTAAACCTATATCTATATATCTCTATAATAGCTAGTTCTCAAGGCTACTAATATGAGTATCTAATTCTATTTTCTGTATAGCTTTTGCGTCTTTTATTATATCCTTTTTATAGTTTCTTAATACTTACTTTAATTAATTAGCTACTTAATTTCGTGAATCTTTTATTAAATACTTATAGATTCAAGATTATTTTTCTCTATAGATTATTTTATTTTAGTCTACGGATATGAGTAACTACTACTTTAATCTAAGCTAAGAGTAGAAATATCTAAGCAGAGCCTAAATATCTAGAGTAATCTCTAAGTCAGCTAGCGTATTATAATATAGAACTTATTTTAGCCTCCCTCCTATGTGCCTCAGTTATAATTTCTCTATAGACTTTTGCCTAGAGATTATTTTAGCTATATCTAAAGTTTCTACTAGAGCTACTTTTGGAAGATCGTCTGGCAGTAGTATAGAATTAGGAAAAAATAATATATTAATTAATATAGTAATAGACTCCAGCTCGCAATTCTAGCGTACGCTATAGACCTTATTCCTTTCTAGAATTAAATATTGCTTCTATCTTCTAATCTATCTCGAGAAGCTAATATTATATCTATATAGATATAGTAATCAATATTATATACTAGCTTTCTAAGTAGAGTAAGATATATATTTAGCTTAGTGTAAAAGTCTATATAAATTCTATAATTATATCCATTCTATATAACTTCAGCTATAAGTCTATACTCCGAATAGAACTATAAGAATAATCGAGCAGCGACTATAGTCGAGAATAGCTAAAGCTTATAACAATTTTAAAATCTCTACTATAACTAGTATTAAATTATTCTATCTAACTAAATAGACTAAATAGATAATTTAAAACTATATAGCCTCTTCTAAATTAAATTTAAATAGTATTATTATAACGTTTTAAAATTCTATAAAATTTCATCTAGGACCTTTATTATATTTGCTTATAGGATTTAAAACCTCGCTAAATAATAACGCTAAAACACTAGCGCTATACACGTCCCCTATTAAAAATATCTTCACTTTTAATCTCTAATTACTTAACTACTCTTTATATAACCCCTTTCCTAGCTAATATAAATGATTCCTAACTTTTTATAAAGAGGTAATAATATATTCTATAACACTACAATTCTTCCCCTCTTCTAGAATCGCATTTAATCGAAAAACCCTTATATAAAGCTTAAAAAGCTCGAAAACCATCCCTTCTAAATCTACTACTACTACTACTACTACTATTACTCCCTCTAGTCGAATTTAATATACTTATATAAGTGATAGATAATTCTAATAGCTCTAATATTAAAGAGAGTAATAATAAGCTAAACAAATTACTAGAAGAATTATAAAACCTCTCTTAATTTATAATTGGATTTGATTAAGATAATACTATAATTATTGCATTTAGTACTAAACCTCTAGAACTACTCTTTTCTATAAGAAAAAAGAAGTTATATTCTTTTACTAGCCTTATTATATAGTTATTACGTATAAAGTAATATTATACTACTATAAAGGAAGCTACAAAAAGGGGGATTATGCTATATGAAAACTCTTATCCAAAGAAGTAATATTTAATATAAGCATTTTTTAGTATCTAGCTAAAAACACTTCTAGAACCCCTAGAACCTCTAGAAAGCAATATAATTAAAGAGAAAGAAGTTAATAATAGCTTTACTAAGCTTCTACTTAAGAAACTAGTCTCTATAACTATAGGCCTTAATAGAGGAGTAGATTTAGATATATAATCATCTGATCTCCTCACTACTTAAGAGGTTATTAATTTAGTCTTTCAAGTACTAAAAGATAAGAACCTTATACTAAATACTATAAGAGATCTCTAAATACTTCTCTTATATGCTCGAAATCTACTAAAGGTAGCGCTATACTATAAAGGCAAAATTAAGGCATTAAAAACAATAATAAAAGCATTCTATAAGATAGATAATAGCTATCACTTAGCGCAACGAATTAGGGGTCTTTTTAATCACTTTAGACTATATAAAGACATTCTTTTAGAGACGCGTAAAAGTAAAAGAACTAGCTAATTATACCTTAATAATAAGAGCGTTTTTGTAGCTTATAGGACATAGCTTATAATTTAGGCAGTTAGTACTATTACCCCTTTTTTGTTCTACGATACTATTAATAATAAGATTTTGTCTATCTTAGCTATTTAGATACGCAAAGTAGTTATAGTGAAAACTGTATATTACTAGCTACTACGTCTTAGTTTCACTCTAAAACTAGAGTAAAAGGGGGTATATATTAATGAATATAAGAGGGAAGATATAATTGAGTATTATAATAAAATCTTTCTTTCTTTAATAGAAGAAGTACTTACTAAATCAGTCTAATATAATAAAGTAGATAGCGTTTAGATAGAAACTACTCCTATTCTTATAGAAGATAAAAAATATTATATGCTTTACTTTTATAATAAGAGCGTTTTCTACTATTTAGACTTTAAGAAAGGGATATAGCTAGAGCTAAATTAATAGAAGATATTATAGAAATATAAAAATAGAAGGCTAATCTATGTTTCTGACTTTATTAGCTCTAAAGAACAAATTGTACTAGATTAAGAAGTTATTATATATAATAGAAGAACTCTTAAGAATACGCGAAAGGTTATATTTCTAAGGGCTAATAGTAATCCCTAGTAGAATACAAAATAGCTGCTTATACAAATTAGTAATACTATTAATATATTTAAGCTAAAGCACTCAAATTACATTGCTATTATAATCTTTAACTAATTATTAGCTTACAATTTGTATAGTAAGGGCGCCCTTAATGCATTTAATATGAATCTTAGCCCTAAAGGTTCTCTTATAGCATAAAATAATATCTATTTTGCCCCTAAATGCGATTGATTTAACAAGGTAGCAAAGGCTCTAATTAGCTAGCCTTAGCGCCTATATACTAAGGAGAAGAAAGTTAGTAAAGGGATTACTAAGATCGAAGACTATTTGCAAATTAAAGAGACTATATATATTCTTAGAATCCCTAAAGGCATTAAAGTAATACTAGAAGAGCGAGGATATTACTTTCTCTTAACTAGCGCAAATGGAAAGCTAGCTTATAGAGCAAAATGTATACTATAGTGCTCTAATCCTATAATCTCTAAAGTAGTAGCAGTAGCCCCTTTATGCTATATAGCTTGTATTCTATAGAACTACTAAGATTTTAGAGAGTAGAAGTTAAGGATTATATAATTACTAGAGAATAGAAGTTATTACTATATCTTTCTATCTAAATTTCATTGCAAATACAACCTTATTAAGATGTATTAGAGATACTTAAAAGCGAGGTTTAGATAGGTTATTAAGAAAACATTTTCTAATAGTTAGAGGGAATGCCTTTTAGCTCTAAATGCTTATATAATAGATATATTATAGAGGTTTTATAACTATAGCTTCCGATTTATAAATGCGTATAGGAAGGGGTTAGATTACAAAACGGCAGCTTAGTATATTAAGAAGCAAAAGGGATATTATACTATTTTAGAAGATCTAATAAGAAGGTTTAATCCTATAAATAGATTATAAAATAGTATCTAATACTAGAAATAATAGACCCTGTTTTTGGGCTTGTATTACAGGTTCTAATGCGCTAGCAAGGGCATATATAAGCATTTATAGTTATGTGATATTATATAACAAGTAAAACCTTTATTGTTTTTGCTTACAGAATTTAAATCTATACGAGTAGACCCACTTTTTTCATATTATATACCTTCTGCACCACTTAATTAATATTAATATTAAAAATTGCATATAGCTTATTAGCTTCTTATTTAATTTATTAATCAATTCAAATAAAATTATAACTGTGGTGTGGTAGGTGTGTATTAATGCGCAAAAGTGAGGCTGATTTGTGGGCTTTGGCTGTCCTCGACTGTACTAACCTCAAATGACCTAGCTTTACAAGGTGGATCGAGCCGCTTTCTTATATCACCCTGCAGATTTCGCACC
Source organism: Lachnellula cervina (assembly GCA_007825325.1). NCBI lineage: Eukaryota > Fungi > Ascomycota > Leotiomycetes > Helotiales > Lachnaceae > Lachnellula > Lachnellula cervina. The sequence goes on along the minus strand of QGMG01000048.1, from coordinate 15,006 downwards.
CAATAGCGAGAGTACCTTGCTTATGCATCTAGTATCATAAGCAGCTAGATCAGCTCGTGTCTGGATCCAGCGGGCACATGTAGACGTTTCAAGAGACCATTGCCACGGTTTACGAGGCTAAATATTGATTATCTGCTTGGTCTGGGCTGAATATCGCCCGAGGAGAGTTGCTTCCAGTTGGCAAGCCAATTAGCCCTAGGAAGTTGAGGAGGTAGCGTGGCTGCAATGCGATAATCTTTGTACAGGTGATCAAAAACAGGCGCTGCCGCAGAGCCTATCGATCTTAGTACCAACCAATCATGTAAATGCTTTGGACGCCCAGTGTGAGAGTCAAGATAATAAGAATCCTCTCGACCAATCATTCTACCATAACACACATGCAGGTATCACGGTTCCAAGGAAGGAAACGAGTCACACCTGAACAGCCCTTGAACATTATAATATAAATTGCCGCAAACCACTTTAAACATACAGCTTGCTTTATTAAAGTATCTTTTAGCCAAATTGCTTTTACGCCCGACTCAAGGCACACTGTTGTAGCCTGGAAGTGGCGCTGTGGCCTGAAAGTGACGCTGGAGCCTGGCCTAAAGGCCCTATATATACAGCGTACTTCCTACTATAGAACAGCAGTCAACCTTCCCTGAACATATAGCTAGAAGATTGCACCAGAGCCTAACACAACACATATACTACTGTAAGACTACCTTCATAGAGATTGTTCCTTATAACTAATCAGTAAGTGTCAGAAACTCGATTGCTGTTAGAGTTCCAGGGGCAACGCCATTGTTCCTAGCCTTATTTTTGCGTAAGAAGGCCCCATTTAAACTTTCCCATAGCAGTTGATAAAAGCCCATATAATTAACTTAGACCAGGCTTCGCCGTGTAACCAGTCTCTCAACACTTGGACTTCCAACGACTTATCCTTTTATTAACAAGGAAAGAAGACGATCTCAAAAATGTGTACTACAATTGTCAACATGTGGGTCTGCACGGACTGTGGTGCCACAGACGTCCGAACATCCTTCACGTTATGTGCGGATGCGCCAGACTGTGACACCGAGGAGCAAGAGAATGAGATAGATACGCTCTGTGTGGCTTGCAGAACGCCGCCACCAGAGTCGCCGTAAGGTTTAGTCGGAATGGAATAGTCTGCATTTATGTATTTGTAGTTGCAGATAACTGATAAGATTAAAATCTAACAGGCTTAACATTTGTTAGCTTACTTACTTGTTGTTTTGTTCATAGATACAGTAGAACAAGCTAAAGGCTTTGTAATAGTAACTCTATCACTAGTGTAATAAAATAAGGCTGGGTTTCTAAGAAATAAGCGTATCACGAATACGATCTTTATTATTACTAAATATAATCCTTTGTTAAAAATCAAAGGATATCTGGATTTAGGTCCACTTCTAGAGTACTCTTATTTTCCCAGATATCCAACTTTCCCACTAATACCCCAAAGCTACCATCCCTCAAAACCCCACCCCACCCCTCACACCCCTACCAAACTCCCGCACCAGCTCCTCCATCCGCTCCCTCGTAACAAACCTCGGCGTATACGCCGCGCGTCCAATTACCAGCGGCGCCATCCAAGCCCCTATCAAGCCCTTCAAGGAATGCAGACTTGCCTCCTTGTCTGCGGTGGAAGGAATCCATACAAGATCGTGCAACGGGACGATGTTGTGTACTTCCCAGTGTTTGGCGTATAGGCTGGTGCAGGTGAGGCCTAAGCAGGCTGAAGTGACGGGATCGAGGGTCTCGAGGACCCGGGTGTGGATGGATGCTGGTAGGGTGGTGATTGTTGGTTTGGTGGGAGGGGTTTCTATGGCGTTGTTAGCATTGAGTATTTAATGTTGGAAGCAAGGATCTTGTACCGGTCTTGAGACTGGGGTCTGCAAGACCAACGTCCTGTGTTGAATGCTCTTTGGTCTGTTCTCCGCTAGCCATGGTGGGAGTTGTTGGTGGTAGGCAAGTTGTGCTTTGCCAGTATTCTTGGATGGGCACACGAGCTTTGGAAGACAGCTTGCTATAGCCTGCATTTTGAGAGGGTCGCTTGATCAGATATCCTATCGTCAGGTGGTAGATATATACTTTAACAGAGTGAATAGCGGAGTTTCACGCTAGAATATCGTCTGGTAGATTTATTCCCATCGGTCACCCTTTTTCCTGATTATCATTTTCCAAGTAGGAATTACACTAATAACGTTAATTTAAACCTCTCGTAACTATTATTGTACTTGAATCTCAAAATGCTAGCGTGTAGCTTTTGGTTAACAATTTTGTACGAAGCAAAGTCAAAAGGTTGTACTTGACTCTATTCATACCCCCTGAACTTCCAAATGTAAGGATCAAGAACTACGTTTATGAAGAATTGAAGCAGACTACCTTATGTTTAACAACGAAGACGTTAATAAATGATTTTGTACCTTCCAAATATAAAATAATACTATAGCATCGGCATTCACGAGCAGAGCACAGTAGAGCATAGGAATTCGCTCGACTCCGGGAATGTAATTCTTCGGGACTATTACTAATAGATATTTCTCCTAGTAGCCAAAGCATAGTTTACTTATTGAACAGGAATTGTATACAGTGGGGACAAAGACAAGCTCATATGCTATGCTATATCGCTATAAGCTATTCGCGTTGTTGGATTATTCTTAGAAGATCACGCCTTAGGCTCCATTTCAATCCCTTATCAGAAAGAATAGAACTTATTTATTGATATCTATGATGAAATCATTTTTTCCCAGTAACCAACAACTATCAACCGTATATAAGCAGATTAATAAGAAAGATATGACCTTCCTAACGGGGAACTAGCTGCAGCCCTCCAGATTTACCTATACCAATCGATCTTTACTCCCACTTTTGCTACTAAAGGCAGTATTTAATAGCATGTACCCTATATAAGAACCCCCCCTTCCAAAGCTTTGATTTATAAAAGGATATCTGACTTCGCATTACTATATTTCGTACTCCGTTTTTAATCGGAAATGACTTCATTAGATCCTAAACCTTTTCCCTGGAAAACCTCCACTACCCCCTACTGGCGAACCGAGCTCAATCCACTAGACGAACATCGATCAACGGAGGAACTCCCAGTCTCGTGCGATATCCTCATCATCGGCGGAGGGTATGCGGGCATAGCAGCTGCGTATCATCTGCTGTGCAGCGAAGAATCCGAAGGACGGAAGAAACCCTCCATCGTATTACTTGAAGCTCGATAGGCGTGTTCTGGCGCCACTGCACGAAATGGTACTTCTAAACCTGTACCCTTTAATTTCTCACCTTCAACTATTTTCACGAACCAACCGTTTAGTTTGTAACTTAATATAACTATATTATAAAATCTTTAAAACACCTGCATTAGATAGCTAAGCCCTTAGCGCATCTTTTACATTGCAATAGATAGCATGCCTGTTCTAAATACGCTATTAAGGCCTCCTATAGAGGTTTTTAATAGTGGGCACACCTAACTGCTACTTTCTACCTCTCTCTTAAACCTCTAGAATCGCTCTAAACGCTCTTATATAGTGCAATATTAGGTCCCTCTAGTTAAACTATCTAGATTATAAAAATCTGCAAGGCAATATAATGTTGCTAATACTATTATAGCTTCTCTGCTTAAAGAGATAGTATACTTTATACTCTTATAAAAAACAGTTACACTTAAACTTGCAGCTACCCTTAATAATTATATAGCTTCCTTCTCTAGGGATTATAATAAAGAGCAAAGAACTATAGCTAAGAAGCTTATCTCTTTTATTATTATATATTTATAGACTTATCACTTTGCTATCTCTAGTAGTAATAAGGCTCTTTCTATTAGAAACCCTCTTTCCACTTAAACCTCTAGAGCATTATAAGAACCTTTAAAAACTAATAGAGCTATACAAAAACCTCTAATAAATAATAGTACTTAGGCCCCTCCTAGCATTCTAATCTCCTATTTGTCCGCCTTAAAAACAAATCTTAGCTCCTCTACTTCTAGTAGAGCTCGAATAATAATAGCTTCTACTGCTTATAAACAATTAGCTAAAGAGGATCTATAGGTCCTAGCTACTCTACACTAAGACACTACTATCTCACTCCCCTAGTAGGACCCCTTCTATATTCGAGCTACTATTTGTAAGGCTATAGGTCTATAGCTATTAGATATATCTCAAGTTAATTACACTTAAACTAGTTTTACTATTTATCTAATAAGTAAGTCCATTTGTAATAAGCTTATTAGCAAGGAAGGTAAGGCTCTTATTTAGAGAGTATACATTTGTAATAAAATTGCTCTATCTAAGAAATAGTATATATATGCACTTATAGATATTCTATACTTGTTTTACAACTTGATTCTAGAAATACTAATAGTAGACATAGAAGATATTCTTACTAAGAAATGCTTAGCCTAGACAGGCTATAAACTAGTCGATTATAAACATTCTAGGCTTAGTCTAGACCTGTCTACTAGCTAGAGCATATTTATTATCTTGTTCCTAGAGCTAGTAAGGCAATTCTAGCTCTTTAGGACTAGAGGCTACTCTCGCTCTATCGAAAAGGCACTAAAGGTCTATAGGTATACTAATAGCTACTAGGGGTATTATAACCTAAGAATTTGTAACTAGGCCCTATAGTGTGCCTAATATAGCGATCGACTTAATGCTTATAATACTAATAAACTAGTCTATTACAACTAATCCTCTTAGTGCGCGAATTGTTATAGCCTATATTAGGCTAGTTATAAAAATTGCCTAGCGGCTCTAAGAGTAATTTAGAAGAAAATCACTCTACTTAAGAAGTCTAAGCTTATAGCTATTTATAAGGTAAGGCTATAAGCCTTTAAGAATATAGAGAAAAATGTAGTACTAGCTACCTAGCCTAATACTATAAATAAGAATACTAATATAGAACTACTATATTAGCAGCTCGAGTAGAAGGCTCTTTTAATACTCTAGGATGCAGCTATAAATAAGTGCACCTTATCTAGCTCTCAACTAAATTAGACTAGACCTGCTAAAACCTCTTTATTCTCTATAAGCTCTAATTTGTTAATTGCTAGTAAGGCCTCTATTATAGTAGCTACTTAGAATAAGTATACCCTTCTCTTCTCTTCTACTAGGCCTACTTATAGCATTAATGCGACGCCTAAGCATTATAGTATAAATACTACTATAGACTTTAATAGAGTAGTCGGCATTAATTATACCCCTATAGATAATTAATAGTAGGTATAAACCATTATTGTTTATAGTATATAGCTAGGCGGAGACAAGCCTACTAGCATTAGAACCTTATACTAAAACTATTTTGTATTGCCTTATATAATACTAGAAAGAATATAGTATATTACCTAATATTATTACAAGTATACTATAATAATAGTATAGATATTATTCTTATTATAGAGCTTTAGGCTTATTGTAATAATACTTAATCTCACTTGGACTATAATACCTAGGCATCTATTAACTCCTAGCATACTAAAGAAGAACGCCTAAGAGTTATAATTTATACTTAGAAAGGTAAGGCTCTTAATATTACTCTAATAGCAAGTGAGGCCTTATAAGATAAGCTGTAGCTTAAGGTTAATAGCTACTTGATCCTTGCCTATTATAGGGCACTAAATAATCTAGAAACAATTAACTATATTATAGTGCTAATAGATCTATCTAATAGCTCTATTATAGCTAGAGACTTTAACTACTATAATCTAATGTTTAATTCTAGTTTAGAGGTATACTACCTTAGCTACTAGCTTACTAAGTAGTCTATAAAGGCTAAGATAGGCTATATCGACTAATCTAGTATAGCTATCTAAAAATATAGTAGAGTACTAGACCTTGCCTTTTCGAACATTCTAAGGGCTATAATAATAGTTAAGAAAGACCTACACTATAGCTCTAACTATAGTACTTATATTATCTCTCTCTTATAATAGAGCAATAAGCTTAAGAAGTAATATTAGACGCGGATTACTAATAATTAGCTTAAACACTTTAGGACACTAGTTAATCTTAGCTTACTCTTTATAGCTAATCCAACCTATATTAAATTGCTTAGAGAACTTAAGAAGTGGATTACAAAATAGAAAGATATCTAGGATACTATAATTAAGGCTATTAGTAAGGCTAACTATAAGGCAGGCTACTCGGCTCCCTAGTAGACTAAGAAATGCAAGGCGGCCTAGAAGGCATAGTATAACTCTTATATAGGTGAGGCTAAGGCTAAGATAGCTAAGCACTCTATAGAGAAGAGATACTTTCTTACTATAATGAAATAAGCTAAACAAATATACTAGTAAGATATACTTAATAGTATAGAGGATATATAGAATATTTATATAATTATCTAATAGTATAATAAGAAGTATATAGGTTGTATAAAGCCTCTTAAATATAATAATATTACTTACACTAATCTAAAGAATAAGATAAGGATTCTATAGGAAGCAATTCTTACTTAGTTTACTCTAAAGAATAATTTAAAAGAGGATCTACTTGAGGGATAGACTAAAGATAAGATTAATCTACTTCTAGCTTAGAATATAAACTCTACTCTAAAGGAAGTAGAGAAATATATAATAGAGGTTAGCTTAATCTCATCTAGAGTTAATAGAGTTACTATACGCTTGCTTAAGGCTGTCTAGCCTTATATTAAATATCTAGTTTATAAAATCTATTTTAAAGTTATCTAGTTTAGCTTTCCTATAAGTTGAAAGAGGGTAGAAGTTATCTTTATTCTAAAGATCTAAAAGGATATAGCCTTCTACTATAAATAGCAACCTATTACACTAATCTCTTATCTAAGTAAGGGGCTCGAATAATATATAACTTACTTTATAGCTTTAAGGGCTATACTTGCTAGTATTCTTTATATCACAGCTCACTTGTAACTAGGAAAAGAAGTTAAGCAAGGTGGAAGAATGCTAGTAATAGGCTCTTTATAAACAAGAATATAAAGCTAAGAAGGAAAAAAGGAATAGGAAGCACCCTTTTCTTATACTACTCTAATTCACACAAGTGGAAGGTGGGAATAGGGTTAGTAATATAAAACCTAATATAGGACTATATAAATAGTTATATGCTAGTGTAAACACGTGCAAGGCATATATTTATACTATATATCACATTTCTATAATATCACTCCCCTCTTCTAGAAAGCGTTTACCCTTAAACGCATAAAAGCCTCTCTATAAACTCTATCTTTGCTTTCTAATCTATTTCCAAATTATTATCTAAATCCTTATAACTATCTAATTTATCCTTATATACCTTAAGCCATTTAGGGAGTTGCTATAGGGGTCCTAGATCTATTAGGTGATTGTAGTGGAAGTTACAAATATAGTATAGTGTATATTTAAAATTGAATGCAGAATACTATTCTAAGTCTTTATCTAAGCCCTTCCACTTTACACAGTATTTTAGAACCTTATAGACTATTTAGAAGGAAAGTAAACGCTTCACTTCCTATTTGGGTTTATTATTAATCTAAATTAGTAGTAGTAGTAGTTGGATTTAATCTAGTAGTAGGTTGTTTATAGCCTTCTGCAATTTGTTAGGAGAGAAGGAGTTATAGATCTTAAAATTAGATAGGAGCTCTAGCTAGTAGCTATTTCTAGTTATCCCTATAATTATAAATGGACTAGCCATCTTGTAGTTAAGCTTACAGCTAGGGCAAAACCATCTCTAGTGATCCGTTTTGCAGAACACTTTATCTCTAATTTTAAAATTAATAGGCTATTATTTGCGGTTAGCATTTATTACTTGCCGTTCTTATACCTCAGCTATATTTGTCTAACTAATATATAATATCTCCTTTATCTGCTTAGTAATCTAAATAGCGTCTTACTAATTTAGCTCTTAAGATTACAATTGCAGTAGGGGCGTATTCCAATTAAATAATATCTGTGGTTCGCATCTATAATACAGATGGAAAGGCAATATCTTAATACTCGACTAGAGAAGAGTGAGCTATACAAAATCAAGCACTAGTAGCATCTTTAACTAGTTGTTTTAGTAGTAGTTAACAAATAGTTAAAGGCATTAATCTATATATTAGTTTATAATTTCTAATTAGCTATCCGTTTATAGATAGTCGCCTAAGGAAAGCTTAAGTTTAGTGCTGAGAATATAGTAGAATTTAGTCTAGAATTGTAATATAAACTACAGGCTATAGTTAGAAATAATAGTCTTTACAGGACTAAAGTATTAGTAGATATATTCGATATACATCTAAGCGAGATCCCTTAAAGTAGCAGTCTTATAGTAAGGGATAGTTATAGGCTGCTTGCCTAGACGGTTAATAATAACTAGCACCGCATTAAATCCATTTTTGTCTACTAGCATATTCTTAAAATCTATAGACAAATTAACCTATTATCTTTACAGGACTAGTAATAACTTAAGCAAGCTAGATGTCTTATCCCTTAGAGCTAAGGTCCTTTAGTATATCTTATAATTACAGATAAACCGCAAAATGTATTCGTTTATCTTTAGCTAGTAGAAGCGTGCATATAGTAGCTTTAAGGTCTTATCTTATTCTAGATGCGCAGTTAAGATTTGGTTGTAGATCTTATAGAGTAATTAGACTCGTAGATTGCTATCTTAGAGCACTACTAACTTACTATAATACAGGAGAATACTATTATTAAGAGTAAAGTTCTTATCCTCTTATATAGCTTATAAATAGAGTAGAGCAAGGGACTTAGCAGTTAAGTTTGCGCTAATAATTTTGTCTATTAAGTCTAAACCCTTAAGAAGTTCCTTATCTTTGTCTATTAGTTCTAAATTAACCTATAGACTAATCTTAAAAAGTTCCATTTCTTAATAGATCTATAGGTCTAGCTATTCTAGTGTAAGAAGAGCCTTTATGCAATAATCCTCCTTAATCTAGTCTTAGTCTAGGACTTTATTACTATAGCGGGTAAGAGTATTAGCGCCTATATTCTCTGCTCTAGGTTAATAAGCAATTAGGAAGTAGTACTTACTTAATGCTTCTACCTATCTTGTTTGCTATGCTATAAGCTTCTTTATAGTTATAAAGTACTCGAGTGATTAGTAGTCTATAAAGATTTGGATTTAGTTATATATATGCTAAAGCTCTATCTTCTATTTATTAAGCGATCTTATAATTGCAAGCATCTCTTTATTATATATACTATAATTGCATTCTATAAGAAGTATAGTCTTTAAAAAGAAACTAACTAGATGCTATTCCTTGCTATATTTCTAAGAAAAGATCCCTGTAATAATCCTATCTAAAGCGTCTATCTCGATTATACACTCTAAGCTTAGATTATAGTGGCAAAGAACTAGGGCTAAAGTTATATAAGCCTTAAGCTTCTTAAACGCGTGTTTATATTCTATAGAGAAGAGGAATAGAGTTCCCTTATATATTAGGTGCATTAATAGGCAGGCAATCTTTTTATAATTGCGGATAAAATGGCGGTAGAAGTTATAAAAGCTAAGAAAGGATTATATGCCTATAATATTCTTTAGTTCTATCTATTTATATATAGCTTTAATCTTCTACGGATCGACTTTAATTCTATCTATAGAGATAATAAAACTAAGGTACTTTATTTCTATAACTCCAAATTTGCACTTCTTTGTATCCACTTAGAGGCTAGCATTATAGAGGCGTTAGAGAACCTTTATAACCTATACTTTATACTCTAAGGGATTGTCCGAGTAAATAAGAATATTATTAAGGTACGTAGTATAGAAGTTATCTAGGTAGTTAAAGAGGATATTATTTATATAATACTAATAAGTGCTTGGTCTATTAGTTAATCTAAATGGTAAGACTTTATATTTATATATACTATAATAGGTATAGAATATAGTAAGCTCTTCCGACTCTAGGTCTATCCGAATTTAATAGAAAGCCTAGCGGATATTAAGCTTAGTAAAGACCTTTACTTAACTAATTTGTTCGAGGATTTCATTAATAAGCAGTAATAGGTAGCGGTCCTTTTATATAATTGCATTAAGCTTATAGAAATCAATACAAAATTAGAGACCCCCTCTAGGTTTTAATGCAAAGAGAACTAGGGAGGTAAAGGGCGCGTGACTCAGAGCAATAAAACCTTTTACTAAGTTATTAAGCAGCTAATTATAAAGGATCTTAAGTTCCTCTATAGACATCTTATAGAGCGGATAATACTTAAGGTTATTTGGCTTGGTTAACTTGATTTTATAGTTATATAGCTGGACTAGTAGTAACTAGTTTAAACTAGCCTTTAAGAAGACATTAAGGTAATTGTAGTATATCTTAGGGATCTTCTCTATATTAATACTATCTTTATCTATCTTATTAACTTTAACTATTAGAGTACATTCCTTAATAAGCCATTTAATCTTATAAAGGCTAGAGGTAAAGATCTTAGTATCCTGTCTTTTTATATAGTGATCTATTCCTATAGCGCTAATGCAAGTAATATTAAGTCTATTAGGTAATAGTAGTGGTTAAGGTCTCCTAGTCGGCTTTATATAATAAGGTAGCCAGGTAAATTTATACCTAGATAGGAGATAGTCCATTTTTAATAGGTTATCCTTCTAAAGTATTTAATATATTGCTTTCTACGGTAACTAGGGAATATAAGACTATGGAGGCAGTGTAGCTAGTAGGGTAGGAGGTAGTAAGGGAGGACTAGAAGTAACTGCTAGTGATATAAGCAGTTCTACTAATTCCATTATAACTTGCTAGGCCTCTTTCTTAAATTGGATCTATCTATCTATCTATTAGTCCTAATATTTGCTATCCTCCTAGTTATCTACTATAATTAGCTAGGGAAATAGTTAAGCGCGGGGAATATCTAATATTATCTGTTTTACTAGAGGTAAGTAGTAGTGCAGTTGTATAGCTAGTAGCCAAAGCAGCTATCGGGCAAATAAATTAATCTTCACCTTAAAGTGAGAGAACTACTAGCATCTAATAATAATATTATAGTAATAGAGGGGTATTAAGAGGAAAGGTATATTAAAGAAGCAATATCAGTTAAGGTTAAAAGTGAGACAGATTAGATATTGGATCGATTTTAAAGTGCTTCTATTATAACCTGTAATTGCAATAGGCGTCTCAAGTTACTTAATAGGAATCCCTATATAGATTACAAATATAGCACTAAGTTATATATTAAGGAAAAGGAAACTATTTGCTCTAGTATCTTATAGAGCATTTAGATGTATAGAAATAGAATTAGCTACTAAAGTATAAAAGAAGAGAAGTGGCTTGCCTCCTATTAACTTGCTTAAATCTAAATGCAAATAATTAATACTAAATTTGCTTAGAGAGGAGTCTTTCTCTAAGTACGCTTGTTTTCCAAATCTAATAGGCTATCTAATAGCTTATTCACCTTAATCTTATATAATCTATCTGCCTTTATAATTTCTTTAATCTCTGCCCTAGACTTCTTTAGCTTATAATAGGCGTTAGACAGGTAACCTTTCTATCTACAGTTATAGTAAATAGGGATATATAGTAATCGATTATTCTTTAACTTTAAGACTATTAGAGGTAGTTAACTTGCATCTAGTCGAGGTGCTTAATAGAGGCCACAGTTACTAGTGCTCTAAGGTAGCAAAGGAGGTTATTGCGCGTATATAAGCTGTTTATATATCTTCGGATTTCCTACGTCTATAATAGAGAGGTTCAGCTCTATAGCAATAGCAGCTTCAACTAAGACCTTAAGGTTTCTATAGAATGTATGCACCTATAATAATAGCTAGTACTATAACTGCAATAGAAGCTTATTATAGAAGTTATTAAATTGGTAAGAGTAGTGCATCTAACTCTTATTAGCAAGCTAGAGGAATTAAGTATTAAACTAATATATAGTCTTATTATTTATTATCTTTAGTTTAGTATATACATTTTGCGCTTAGTAGACTTTCTAAGAATTAGTGTAGATACTACTAAGAACACCTAACATTTATTAGTAATCTTAAAAATAGTCTAAACTGCTTAGAATATACTATAGACTAAGGTGATCTAAGGCGTCTTCTATAGTTTAAGAGTAAATATAATATATTCGGGCATCTTCTATAGGAAAATAATCCGTGTTAATCTATAGCTTAGCTTTAATCCATGCAATAAAGACCTCTACTTTCTTTATAAGTCTATTAAAGATAGTAATATCGGGTATCTTCTCTAAATGCTATATCTATCTTACTTCTCTATAGTATACTTATATATTAGGTGTATAGACCTAGGGAGTCTAAGGATATAGGGGGCGCTAAGGGCTTTCTTGCTTTAGCGGGAATGGAGATAATTAAGTGTCTAGATCTTAATAATCGGGTGGGAGAGAAGAGTAATCGGTTTAGAGGGTTATTCCCTTAACCTGCTGTTTAAGTTTAGTAATTTGCTAGAGGAGAAGCTAAATGTTAGTAGGTGATAAAGGTGGTCTAAATAGGTTCTCTAGCTGCTTAGACAAGAAATTGTATTTCTTAGTTGTATAGAGGGTTTTATAGAAGTTAATAAAGTTAGAAGGTATACTCTTCTTCTAGGGGGATACTAAAAAGGCTCTAGGGATAGACTATAAAGAGTGTTTAGTAGTATTAGAGAATTCCTTATTGTTCTCCTTATATATTTCTATAATTTCGATAGTCTCTACAATCGAGCTTCCGCGAGAGATATTATAAGAAGTGTTGCGGGATCGCATATTAGAATAGGTGGGTTGGTTTATTGGTTTTAAGGTTGTTTAGTAGGGCTAGTTGGCGCTATTATAAAAATTTTCGGTGGGATGTTTTTAGGTCTTCCCAGACAGTAAAAGAGAGCTTTGTATTATATCACAGCTCACTCGTAACTAGAAAAAGAAGTTAAGCAAGGTGGAAGAATGCTAGTAATAGGCTCTTTATAGACGAGAATACAAAGCTAAGAAGGGAAGAAGGGGTAGGAAGCACCCTCTTCTTATACTACTCTAATTTACACAAGTGGAAGGTGGGAATAGGATTAGTGATATAGGACCTAATATAGGACTATATAAATGGTCGTATACTAGTGTGAACACATGCAAGGCATGTGTTTATACTATATATCACATTCCTGTAACACTTAACTCTTAATATATTAGAGCTCTCTCTAAGCAGATAGTAGTAGATCTCATTATAGCGCTTGCTATAGATATTAAGTAGGCCTTTACTAATAGAAAGGTAGCTACTATAGTAACCTTAGATGTCTAAGAGGCCTTTAATACGCTTCTCTATTAATAAGCTATAAAAACCTTAAGAATTTAAAGGTAGCTACTACTAGTGCTATAGTTAGTGCTTTTCTTTCTTTCTAAACAAATAGTTTATAGACGCCTTAGCTTTACTCTATTAGACTTTATAACTTAGAAATATAGTACTCTATAGGGCTCTTTCTAGTCCCTACTTCTTTATATACTATACCTTACTAATCTTTACAAGAAAGGGAGTCTATTATACTTTAGCTATACTAATAATATTATATTACTATAAATTACAGAAACCTTAGAAGCTAGTACAGCTACTATTATAAAGGACATCTAAGAAGTCCTTTGCTAGAGAGAGGAGAATAAGATAGATTTTGCCTTTAAGAAGTGTAATCTAATATATTTCTTCTACTAAAGGAATAATAATATACTAGTAGCTATTATTAATAAACAGATAACCCTAGAACTAATTAATAAGGCCTTACTTATTATAACTTATAGAGGCAATATACACTCTAGTATTCTAGCCCTTAAGTAGCTTAGAGTTTACTTTAACTAGAAGCTAAAATTTAAGTAACATATTTAGGAACAGTTCTATAAAGCTAGGAACCTAGCTAACTACCTCTAAGGCCTTGCTAAAACGGTCTATAGACCCTTTACTTACTTACTACGCCTTATAGTAAAAACTTATATTATACTAATAGCTCTTTATAGATTAGAAGTATAGTATATAGAGCAGTTTAAGCTAAATAATAACTGCGCTCGAGCAGTAGCTAGTAATAGCAAGCTAGTAACCTTAGGTCTTAGTTAGTATATTAATAAATTATAGAAGATAATTAATACTATCTCTTATATAGTCCTTCTAGTCTAGAGAACTACTCTAGTCTCAATCTTATATAAAGAGGCTAGTATTCCGTCTACTATAGTTGCTCTTAAAGAATATAAGCTCTACTTTATATATTAACTATAGGCTCTAGATCTGCTATATCTATTAGTAGATCGTCTCACACTAGGAAATTAAGCCTAAGGCTAGTAGGCCTAGCAGCCTAAACGAAAAGTCACTAAGCTTTATATTTTAAATAATATTCTACTACTAATCACTCGACTAGTAGTTAAGCCTTTAAGATGCTCTATAGGTTCTTGTATTAAACTAACTAAGGGCTAATTAAAGGAAGCGGCCAAGGCTTCTTTTATAAAATGGCTTAATAAGTTACTAGAAGATAATATTATAGTCTATTCTAATAGTTTATAGCTCCTCTTAGCTAATTGCGGTGAGGTAGTAAGAAAAGGATATAGGTATACTATCTACTAGAAAAAGACCTTACTTATAATAAGTTTTAGCCGGTTATATAATATATTGGTTGTCTTTAATGCTAAGGCCCTTAGCGCGCTTTAGGGACTAAGGAAGGCACTTACTCTTTCTAAATATAATACACTCTAGAATATTATAGTATGCTTAGATAATACTATAATAATCTAGTGCCTCTATAATAATCCCTCACTCTCAGGTTAGTAGATCTTTATTACCTTTTATAAATTAGCTAAGGCTAAGATAGTTAGTGTTAAATAGTCCCCTAGATATATAGATATTAAGGGAAATAAGAAAGCTAATAAATAGGCTAAGATGGGAGTATAGTCTTTCTTTTTAGACCTAGACTTAGATCCTATATTAGTGGGGATCTATGCTATTAGATAGAAAGCCTTATAATTAGAAGCTATTAATTAGTAGATAGAGGCGCAGCCCTTACTATTAAGATACTATTAGAAAGTTAGTAGAAACTTCACTCTAACTAATAAATGCCTAGCTTTGCTTAAGATTAAAAGGGGCGTCCTTAAAT
>QGMG01000047.1:0-72294 GCA_007825325.1 Lachnellula cervina | reverse complement strand
GTTTGGTGGATAAAGGGGGTTTGAGCAAGTAAATAAAAGGGGTCGGGATTTTGGCTCGTGACTCCGGGTGGGTGAAGGGTGGGATAATCGCGAAAGTGGAAAATGGATGTGCGTTAGACGAGCCTCTAAATGCAATAAGTCACATAAACAAAACCTGGTAACAGAAGGAAAAGGAAAACAAAAGAAAAGGAGTGTGGAGGGAGGGGTGAGAATAAATGAGTCTAAAGCCCTAGCCGATAGACGCCAGAAACGCAAACAACAGCGGGACGACTCAGCTTTCGGTTTTACCCTTTACAGACTGCGCCTAGCCCCGGTCCGTACATGTGCTGATGGCCAACGAATAGCTACCCCGAATAGGAAAGATGACTTTCAAAAAGTAACCTTTGGACCCTGGAATCGCTAGTCACAAAACAAAAATATTCACATCTCCGCAACTCCGAGGATTGAACGTAAATTCGTGCTCGATTGCAAAATAGTCTTTCTCCCAGGCGATATGCGCCCCCTCAATGATAAGTACACAGGATTCCACCATATCCCCACCATAAACCCCACAAGCAAGGCAACGGTAATAAACAAGCTTAAGGTAAAAAAATGTTTGAGCTTTGACCCTGACTCCATTCCGCCCTGTCCAAGAAGAAACAGGTATTAGGTAGACCGTCGCGACAATCAAACATAAACATAAAAACAAAAGAAGCATGACCCTATAGCCCTTATCCAGTGGCCGCATAAGATAAGCAAAGTGATGGAGGTGTATGTGATGTGATGTAAAGCTGGATTTTTGAGACAGTTGAAAAACCTTCCTCTTCTTTCTAATTCGTTCGAAACCGGGACTCTTTTCGCATGAACAATGAACACGCCCGAAAACTGAGGATATGATCCGCTCAAACGCCTGAGGTATGCTCGAAAACGCCGTTAATTTGAATGATGGCACTCGCGTGGCCATGTTTATGACGGTCATTCAGCAGCTAACTGACCGCCATCGTCCATTCCAAATCCTGAGGCGTCAAAGTTGAAGTTGTTATCAACATCTCCGTCTTGGTGGAGGAACGAGTCGAAATCGAAATCCTGGAGTACATCCATGGAACCATTTCCTGGCTGAGCGAAATCGCCCAATGGTTGGAATTCCGCGAACTATGCTGTTAGTAAATTATGCGAGGTGCTATGATCATGTAACTTACAGTGTTCCCCATGTCAAAGTTTAGATCTGGTGCGGGTACACCAGTGTTGACCGGCGCAGGAGCCGGTTGACCGTTCGTAGGTTGCACAGCGCCGTTCTGTTGGTTCTTTTGGAAACTACTGGCGTGCACAGGTGTAATCGGGGTCTGAGGCGTCGGTGTCGGCCCATCGGTAGGCACATCGGCGGATGGTGTAGCACCAGCGTTGAGGTTTGCGGCGGATCCTTTCTTAGTGGTCCGCTGTTATCAATGTCAACATTTCTACAAAAAAATCCATTCAACGCAATTGAAAAATACCTTTGCTTTCTCGCTCTTTGTCTCATTCTTCTTTTTAGGATTCGCCTTGTTGGTTTGCGACGGGGTGGGCGGCGCGGCGGTGCCTTGTTGAGGTGACGATGGTTGGGTTCGACCGTTAGCAGTTGGGTTCGCGGCTGGGGCCGATGGTGGAGGCATTGCCCCTTGTCGTGGAGTCCCCATATTCTGCTGAGGACCTCCTTGGTTCGGCTGCGGTACCATCTGTCCATTTGGCCCAGCTTGCCAGTTCTGACCACCTTGTTGTCTAGCAGCCATTGCCATTTGCTGTTGAGCCATCTGGCTACTAAATGCAGCTCCAGGATGAGAGCTTGGAGGCCGCATGCCGTTGGGCATACCTCCCGGAACCATGTTGGGGTTCATTCCGTTCATGGGGTAGAACTTCGGGTCCATGTTGGGATCCATTGCACCCCCCCCTGGTAGAAAGTTCATACCACTAGGCGATCCGCGCGACTGTCCTTCCGGGACAGGGGATGGCATACCGCCTTGGTTCATGTGGGGTGTATTTCGCTTCATTTGCTCGCTGGGATTGGGGGAGTTAACAGAACGAGGGCCTTGAGGTGATGTTCCTTGGAAGGGCTGCCCATTGGCTCCCATACCAGGACCAGGACCTCCAGGGCCATCAGGACCACGGGGTATAGTCATGCTATCTTGCTCTTGTCTCGCCATCATCAGCCTCTTCTTGTTTTGCTGCTCAAGTAGCATAAGCTGCATCTGGTAATCTTGCAAAGCATGGTTACCATTGCCATTTGCTTGATTTGGTCCTCGCATTCCATTGGGTCCCATGTCACCCGGGTTGTAGTAATTCGCGATAGCTCCGCCATCTTGGCCCTGTGTCATCATAGGAGATCCTTGGTTTTGGGGACCACCTGGCTGGCCTGGCATGCCGGGTTTCCCGGGCATTTGACCTGCTTGCTGCTGTGCTAATCCAGCTTGATATCCGGCCAAAGATTGTTGTCGAGCGGTCGGATTCGCGCTTCCGGGGATGTTCTGGAACTGCTGAGCCGTCAGATTACTTGGTTCGATACCATTGGCAAGCTGCAAATGTGCAGCTTGAATAGCATTGCTGGGGCCAGTTTCTCCCACCTGTTGAGGCATCCCCTGCGCTTGTCCTCTCCCATTTGGCATTTGTCCTTGATTAAAAGGACCATCAAGTCGTGGTCGCTTCGAGGGGGACGGAGCGTTTTCAGCTGATCCTGGAGACTGCGGACGTTGCTGCCCATTTCCCTCTGATGGGTCTCTTTGCATTTGTTGCTGGGTTTTTTGCTGCTGGGCAAGCATTTGCATTTGCATTTGCTGCTGTGAAGGCGTGCTGCAAGATAGACATTAAAAAGAGAAATTATATGACCCAGGGCAAAAGGCTTACTTATTTCGGTTGTTCTGAATGGCTTTCTGTCTAAGCTCATTATTCTGCTGCATGTTTAGACCATTCTGACCCCCCATCATCATCCGATAATTTGGAGGTAATTCAGCCATATTGCCTTTTAATCCGCGAAGCATAGCAACTTGTTGTTCCTGTCTCGATCGCGATTGTTGCTACACCGAAGGTAAACATTTAACTAAATTGTGTAGGGAAGGGTACGAACCTGTGTGTGAGTAACATATTGCGAGACATGACGTCCATCTATCTTCCCGCGTTGCGCATTAAACATATCCCAGAATAGACACCACCACTCGTAAAGAAAGCAACTATCTGGGGCGTCTTTAGGTAGGTTGGGCAAGGGGAGGTCGTCTGGCCGTTTCGAATCCATATCGTCTTTCGAATCGCCGTCTTCACCATCTGTGCCCTCATTGCGCCGCCCAGGACTATCCTTCAGAGTATTGATTGGCTGATCACTGTTGAGCAGCGACCTTGCGCATTCGAACATGCCATTCCGTAGGAAATATTCGTAGATGTATGTGTTGAGCTGCGATCGTTGGTCGCCGCCGTTTACAGGCATGGGTTGTCGAATACCTCCAGGAGCGGTTCCATTATTCATCATGGGCATCCCACCACCAACGGGGCCGCCCATGGCATTCATGCCAGCCATATTGACGTTATTCATCCTCGCGGATGGCGACGGCGAAGAATGGTCCTCGCTGTGCGTGTCTGACAGTGGAAAAACGTGGGCGTGTGAAGCACCGTCAGCCACCGCACCTCTGACGCGGAACGGTTAGAGCCGAAGTGTCGCAACGGTCGATCTCCCCAAAATTGGTATTGACGGAGGAGAGGTGAAGCCTGCCAGCTGATTGTAGAGTTGATGGCCAGGCAGAGCGTCGCGCCCGTGAGGCAAATTGGTAATCGTGGTTCGTGGTCCGCCGTGTAACTCCGTCTGGGTCACCCTTTTTTGCGAAGAGGCGAAGAGGCAGAAAGTAGCGGCTGCGATAGGCGCGTGATGGAGGCAAGCGAGAGTAGTGAGGTAAGGCAAATGCGAGAGCGAGCGTGCGAGCGAGAGGATTGCTGCCCGCGATGTCGAAGTCGACGGTCGCTATCGTTGTGGTCGTTGTCCAGGAGTGGATGCGGATGCGGATGCAGATGCTCGGCCTGCGATCGTCTCTGGGTCGCACTGGGATGCTGATGCCGGGTCGAGGGTTTTGGGGTTTTTGGGGGGGGGGGAGTATTGGTACAGTACAGTAGAGTTGTTCGGGAAGGGCTCCAAATGGGATGGGGGTGGAGTGACGCCGCTACGCCAACCGCTGCACAAACTGCGGTAGATTTGAGAACGGGGTGGGCAACGGTCAACTTCGTGATCCAAGCAAGGCTACCGTACCTGGGATGGCTCTAGCTGGGAGACGATGTCCTCAAGGGGAAGGGAGAGGAAAGGCTGCCGGCAAAGACACCACGGAAAGGGGCAACCAGGGAGAGTAGTTGACAACGAACAACGTCTGCAGCGCGGAGCAGGTAATTTGCAAGAGATTGCCTGATGAGGATCGAACGAAAGAGCGACAACAGAGATAATGAAAGAAAAAAGTGGCAGCCCAAGCAACCTCTGATCACAACTGCGTACAATGTATCCTGGTCTAGCCTTGTTGGCATCTAGCCCGCCCGCTGCTGTATGATCTTTTATTTAGAAGGCTGAGAAATTACAATCTGATATGAGATGTTTATATCTCGCCACCCTAATTTTCGCAAAAGCGAATAACAGGGCGCGTATATCGATCTGATTCTTTGTCCTACCCCCGTTTATTTGGGACCATGATACCAGTCGTTGATGCCTTTCTCCAAATCATGAGATCTTTCTGTAATTCATCCAGCTAAAGAGGCGAGAATCGTCAGTGGCACACACCGGGACCCAAAGTTGGATGAGAATGACCTCAGGAGTTAAGAAACGGCTCTCAAGTGCCAATTAAAGTGTTATTGAAAGCCTACCGGCCAGGGCTTGGAAGTCAATTGAAGCTTGGGACTCAAAATCAAGTGTATCAGTATATGTCACGTGATACACCCGGTCGTCAGAATTGAGGTAATGGATGACGGAGCTACCCTATAAGTTAGAGCTAAGTGAGGGCCCGCAGTATATTAACGCAATGCCTAATTTAAAAGGGTGATTTTCTTCAGACATGCCACCAACATATCAGAATCCTCTACCTCAAGTAAGGGTTGAGTAGTACCCAAGGACCTCATCAAATGCAAATTCTATACCATTCAGATCTTCTCGCGAATGCGCCTCCATATATACACGGTAGTCGGGCTGTATCGCATCTACACGTGGATTTCAGCAGAAAAAAATATGTAAGCTTAAGTGAGCTAACCGGGTCGTATATGAACGGTGACACAAACTAGGCGAGAATACTTCTCTCGATCAACCCGAGTCCGAGCCAGGAAGAGCTGAGTTGGTGCTTCAGCATCATGAGACTAGGCGCGACGATACTATACCTTGAGTAATCAACATTTAAGACATCTGAATTGGATGTCTGTGAAGATGTGAGATAATGTACCGATATTCAGCTGTAAGAACATACACTCCAAATATCTAAAAGGAGAGCTCAAGCTTGGGCGCATTCGCATCGCAGTGATAAAACGTAAACAACTTTGTGAGCTCCTATAAGTGTAGTAGAAAAGTAGCTCGAATGTCAGGAAGCAACTTCGCTTTCAGATAAAAATTACAGCTAGTAGCATTCATTCACGAGGAGAATCATTTCTCTTTGGATAAACTGGATTCTGATGTGTGGTGGTTTTCTCGGTAGAGAGAACAAACAGAAATGTTCAGTCGAAGTTGAAAAGGGGAAGATAATTGATGTGGGGAATAGGGGTAATACACGTGACTGTAAAGAGGATGGAACGAGAATGAGCAAGTCTCAAGTCTTACATGGAAGGCTTGGAAGCGAACAACATTTGTCTTGTATAGATAATTGGGGTAACGAGAAGTTATGAGCTGAGATTGACTCTCGACCGTTGCTACCTGGCAATGCTCAAATGGCACTTCCGTTGCTCGATTTGAAGGACAGGAAGGATCTACCATCACACTTGTACTGACATCAAATACTCACAATCCACGACGGATCTTCCTCGATACCGCTAGCAAATTGTCACTCCATATACCCCAAAAACGCCGGAACTCCAATCCCAACCCAACCCAATCCCGTCCAAACCACTTATTCATCATCCACGGGCATCTCATCATCAATATATCGAATCAAAGTAACCCTCATCTCCGTGGATTCCTGTCCTCTTAACACATCACTTGTAAAATGCGCTTCAACTTGCATCTGCACCATTTCTAGCGCACCCCTCAACACCCCACAAAAGATATTCGAAAACCACAATTCCTCCTGCGCGCGGCCATCATCAGGGAGCTCCACGAAATCCGCGAGCGGGTTCTCGTCAAAGATGAGCGAGAACTGTTTGGAGTCTGTAGTCCAGTTGGAGATGGTGGGCGATATGTTAAGGAAGATTTTAAATCCAACCTATAAATTCAGCCGCGAATTAGTACAAGCCTTTCTTTTCTTTTCACAAGCCAAAAAAGGATAGATTTAAGGGAATACCTTAGCAATCATCTCAGCAGTCTCCTTGAAATTCGCACACCGCCTCATGGTACCTGATTTCGCAAGATAGTCCTCTATGAGCCGCAGCCCGATGTTGTAGCCCATCTTATCGAGCTGCTTGTTCACTTCCACATAGTCGCTCTCGTAGTCTTTGCATAGTTGTGCAACAATAGTGCCGTATGTGAGGGTTACGAGCTCAGCGTTCACTTTGTCGATTTTGGTTCTTGGGTTGCGTGTAAGCTTTGCGCTGCTGTGTAGTCAACACTGCGGTGACTTACTTCCAGATTCTAGGTGACTAGGTTAGTGATTTATAGAATTTTAGAGGTCTGGGGAATAGCGTACTCTTCTCCGTGCCGCGCAGCTTTGGCTGCAGACATGATTGTAGAATGACTGCTGAGCTCCTTTAATTCAAATCTACCGTTTGATGGATGCAGGACAAGAAGATGTTGATGTTCCAGCTCTGTTGAACATCGGCATCGGAGGTAAGCGGCCGCTTGAGGTACTAGCGCCTCTTATGCGGTTCAAGAATATTTGATATCAACCTCCACAACCCAACCCCTCCCACGAGCAACTTCTCGCTCTATCCATCCGCAATTATGTCTTCCGAAAAGCGCCCCGGCTCGGACGACTTCAGTGGCTCGCAGATGGTAGTAAAGAGACAGAATGTGGGCAGAGATAGCAAGGCTGTAGCTATATCTAATGGCTCTGCTGGAAATGGCGCTCTCATACAATCGGTATGGTATATCCTTCTAGAGAAGGGAAGCTGTGTGCTAAGCTTCGTGCGAAGGCTCTGGACTGATTTTGTTGGGATAGGCACCAAGGACGACTGGGCTGCAGGCGCCAGTTATGGAACTAAGTGGGCATTCTGGAGAGGTGTTTTGCGCAAAGTTTGACCCGAATGGGAATTATATTGCTTCGGGGTCAATGGACAGGTCGATTAGTATGTGCACTTCTTTCTTATCACCTGAGTGGGAGATTGTGAGAGGGTGGAACTTGTGCTGGAGTCACCTTGAGAGACGCTGTTGGCTTAAGATGTAGTATATCTTCTAACGTGTTATAGTGCTCTGGAGAACGTTCGGTGGATGCGAAAATTACGGGGTGCTCCAGGGACATAAAGGGGCAGTTCTAGATCTACACTGGTCGCGCGACTCGAGGGTCTTATTTTCAGCATCTGCGGACATGCATCTCGCGAGTTGGGATCTGGAAACAGGAACGAGGATACGAAGACACGTTGGACATGAGGAAGTGATCAATACGATGGATATCAGTAAACGAGGAGAGGAACTACTCATCAGCGGCTCTGACGATGGATATATTGGCATATGGGATCCTCGAACGAAGGCAGCGGTCGACTTCATTGAGACAGAATTTCCAGTCACAGCTGTCGCATTGGCTGAGGCTGGCAATGAACTGTACTCGGGAGGTATTGACAACGATATCAAGGTGTGGGATATGAGGAGAAAGGCTGTGGTTTATTCTATGTTGGGTCACACAGATACCATTTCCTCTCTACGAATATCGCCCGATTCCCAGTCACTATTATCAAACTCGATGGATTCGACTGTACGAACATGGGACATTAGACCATTCGCACCTACAGAAAGACATATCCGAACATTCGACGGTGCTCCTGCAGGAATGGAGAAGAACCTTATTAAGGCGAGTTGGGATTTTGACGGGAAGAAGATAGCGGCAGGCTCTGGAGACGGCACGGCTGTGGTCTGGGACGTGAATAGTGGTAAATTGCTCTACAAGTTGCCAGGACACAAGGGTACGGTCAACTGTGCGGAGCTTTCACCATCCTCGGATCCTATCAGTAAGTATTTTCCAGCTGAAGTACTTTCTATATCTAACAATGCAATAGTACTTTCAGGCTCATCGGACCGCAATCTACTCCTGGGCGAGCTAAAGTGAGCATGTCCCGTGATGTCTTGTGGGATACTTAGGATTTTGTATGAAGGAAGTGAGGCAAAAGTTTCTGGAGGCATTTTCTGGGAAAAGTTACGGACTCAAGGGAGAATTTGTGACGTTGCTTCTGGAGTTGTGGCGTTCTATATACACCGCAATAACTCCGTCCTAGTCTGATACTTGTAAGGGGGGTTATCAACTGAGCATGAGACATTCATGCAAGAGAATTAGACCGGCTGGATATCCACTGGCGTTAATTGGCCCATTGCTACGGGAGTACATAAAGTGTTCTGGTGGGCAGCTACATGGAGGTACAACACCAATATATTCTCGGCCAAAGCTTTCTTCTCGTCCTCTTGGATGTCATAGACTATGTATACTGCCTTGCATTGTGTATGCCGATAGCCATGTGCATCTGTGTATCCCTTGGTTCCCATTGATTGATTCATCCACGACTTGACACTGTTGGTGGTGTGGCGGTTGATTTGCGGGTGATTGGCTGCTAAAGCGCATACTCAATTTTGGGTGAAACATCGGTTCAGGATTTGATGCGCCTCAAACCGTACGGAGTATCAAACCTAAATTGTTAGAGCTGATCCTCCGGAGTCCCAGGCCCAATGAACGGGATGTCTCAGTTGGCCCTATTGGGTCTCGAGGTACACCTCCATCTCCACCTCACAGGAAGCGAGTCAGCACAGGTCAGGTCCCGCCGCAGCTTCCTCGTTGGTGCTTGTGAGACAGACGAAGATGCACTTTCCCAGATTCCCAGATCCAAACGACACTATTTTATTGCTGTACTCTACTGTTGCTGCTTCCTGTTGCTTCCTGTTGACCAGGAACTTCTTTTTGAATAATCTCTTGACTACATTGTGTTGTGTCTGTGTCTGCCTGTTCTTCTCGACCAATTCTTTTCTCTAGTTCAGCCCTCCCCTTTTGGTGCTTTTTGGTGTGTATTCATGGATTGGATCTCTCAACAACGAATCGTGTGAGCAAGCATCACTCGCGTTTCAATCGTTCCCAATCCTGTCAATCTCTTGGTTCTGGTGTTTCCTACTGTATCTTGCTTTGACAGCACACCCCAACAATCGCTGCTGGCTTCCTCTCGTTCAATCATCATAATTCCCCAGCAAAAACAACACATTGACCTACCGTTCGTGAGGACGTCGGGAACTGCTGGCCTCTTGTTCCCTCGACCCCGACATACGCCATAATAAACAACGACCTCGACTTCTATTTGATCCCCATGCTGCGAAATCTTATCAGAGCTTGGTCGTGTTGACAGGCCGGGGCTCACGCCGAGACCGAATACCTTGGGTGGACGCGCAGGTGGCCCTTTGAATAATAAACACACAATCCTTCGACGACTTATAATTTTGGTTCAAACGCAGGACTTTGGACATACTGGCGATTCTCAATACATCGTCAAACAATCGAAGCGCAGTCATGCCTTCAGCAAGGCAAAATGGCCATCGACGGCAGATATCCACCGAGTCATCACGAGAGCGCCCATCGAGACTTGAAGGCATACGGACAGGAGTTAATCATATGTTCAGTGGACGCTCGAGGGTTGCGACGCCCCGAAGTGGCACTCCCGAGAGCCCAAAGACTCCGCGTTTAGCATTGGGGCTGGGGAACTTCTCTTCAACAAGACTTGTGATCCCATATCTCACTCGATCAAATACGCACCCGTCTCCATCTACGACAAGGCATGATCCTCATTCGCCCATCAGTACGAGACCAATCACAGCTCATTCTCTACGACAACAAACAACCATACTTCCTACATCGTCCATTCCACCTCATGTCAGAAATAATTCGCAGTCTGGGAGGATATTTGTGGGTGTGGATCCAGCAGAGCTTCATCTGGCAAACCTTGCAGACTCTGGGAGGAGACGGAGAAGGAACAAGACGCAAAGGGAACCACGATGTGCGCCGAAGATCAAGAACAAAAAAATCAGGACCAAGATATTGAGCTGCTTTATATCAGGACTGGTAAGATGGAGATGTTGGTTTGACTAATTTGACCAATTCTAACATAAAGTAGTTTCTTACATTGGTACTGACGGTCTATCTTGCACTCGCCTTGTCAAACCATAATGAGAGTCAAGAATTCCACGTCCTCTTGATTCTCATCATTCTGATTACTACAATCTTCTTCTGTCATGCTCTGATCCGGTTGTGTATGCTGGTGCTCCATCCACCAGCGGACGATACACAGGAACTGCCTTCAATGGTTGGTCCTGGAGGATTCGCAAACCCAGTAGCACCAATACGCGTCGCGCTCGCACGTGACGAAGAGGCAGCGGGAATTGAAAGTGAGGCTACAAAGCTACCTCCCCCGGCCTACGGGTTATGGAGAGAATCTGTTGTATGTGGAACTCAGAAGAGGAAGAGGTGTAGATAGCTAACTTCACACAGAGAGTGGACCCCAATCGTATATATTGGCAACGTAATGAGGCGGCAGCAATGGAGCGCCAGAATTCGATTGGACGAGGGGAAGGTAGGCCATTGACTGCCAATCGACCTCCGTCATACATCTCTGAGAATGGTATCGACTATGTCGTTGAAGCCGAACCTCGATCAATTGCGCCGACTGTTGAGGTACCATTACCGATACACCCGTCTGAAAGAGTTCGATGGCCAATGCCGTGAGGTCCGGAGCGAAGTATGGAATCTAAATGATGACCATGCAAATTTTCCTGCAACAATTAGCGACTAGCGTATTTCAGGGAATGAATATTCTTTTGTCTATGGAGTTTAGGAGAGCACGGGAATATATTATGCCGTACAGGCAGGACAACTAGGGAGTTAATACGTTTGTCTGCTTTAAACACAAGATACCAGCTCAAAGCCTTCGGGCTGTTTTATGTACGAATAGTATTGAGGTATGCCCATTGGACCTCCAGGGTATGAAGATATTATTTAAGCTGCCACCAATGCGAGTGCCCGAGCAACTTTTGCATGAATGCACAGGCATATTGAAGACGATATAGAGGGTATTTCAAAGAATTAGCAAAGTGGAATAGTGGTACCGAATCGGAGAGAAGAGGAGAAAGGGGAGGAGAGGGGTCAACAGCGGGAAAGGTATAGACTACGTGACGTGACTTTCCGTGATTTTCCGTAGAAAAAGGAAATAATGATGTGAGAAGCTGAAGACAAGAAAATATGAAAAAGATTCTCGATAATATAAATACATTCGTCAGCTTTTGCAGTTGCAAATCACCAATTTCCTAAAGTATATATACGGTACAGTACTATCGATAATCTAATTCCTCTCCCCTGAATGCTCGGCAGGTACAAGTATCTTACAGCACATAGGTGCTCTTCTCAGGGGTAATTCGTGTTTACTAGGTATGCTCGGTCGATCTTTTAGAGTGTCCTAATCCTCCAGCACGTGTTGCTACCGGTATTATTCGCCACCACATTCCACGCATTTGTTTTCGGTCCCAGGGAATTCCAAGCGAATTGACCCATTGGCTCTAGCGCTGAATTGGTTCTTTGGACCAAAAAACTCTTGATCTGCCTTGCCTCCACCACACTCACAACCAAATCCACCATTTTGCAGTTGAAGCTTTTCGCGACGTCGTACAAGGGAGGAAGAAGGAAGTCGAGAGACGTTGCTGTGTTGAAGGAAGACTGGAAGCAGGATATTAAGTAGGAAACGAACATCACATATGTAAGTCGCCCTCTTATTTCCTTCAAAAGGGTACGGTCCCGCGCCCTCCGCGTGCGCCTCCCTCCATTCAAGGCTCTTCAGTGAATGGCGGTCCGGCGCTGTGTTCGTGGGATAAAGGTGGCACATCTGCTCGCGTTGGACCAGTACGACCACGACACCATCCACCACGACGATACTGTACCCATCATACCTTGCCCTCAAGAGGCTGAACGCACCTTCGAAGTCGCACAAGATTCATGCATCCTGCACCTCAGCCGACAGATGCTGGTCATGCAACTGAGATCTCGTTGATCCTACCCTCAAGCTCAAACATATTCAACCCTCATATCAATCACCCATCGCCCGCTTCGGTTCAGATATGCCCGCCACGAAGGTCGAGGAATGGTTACAGTCCGACAGAGCAGATGAGCCGCCGCACAGGTGCAGGAAAATCGTGCGGGAATGGACGACGGACGATGGCGCATTCGTAACGTGCTGTGCTGATGATGGAACACAACAGACACATCGATTAGTAGCCATGGCTTCTCTCTCACGTCGTGCTTGTTACAAGTGCGGAAACGTTGGCCACTATGCCGAGGTCTGCTCTTCTGCTGAGCGTCTGTGCTATAACTGTAAGCATGATCCGTTTGTCCGTATCTTGAATTTCGCTGACAACTTTTGTAGGCAAGCAGCCTGGTGAGCCTCAACAGCCAAACGCACGGTTTACTCTGCCTTATCTAACTTGAGCTAGGACATGAATCAAACGGCTGCCCATTGCCAAGAACTACCGAAGCCAAGCAATGTTATCATTGCCAGGGTCTAGGTCACGTTCAGGCCGACTGCCCAACTCTGCGTTTGAGCGGAGCTGGTACCAGTGGTCGCTGCTACAACTGTGGTCAGCCAGGACATTTGGCTGTATGTTATGATGTTGTTGTTCTGTTGCATAATTACTAATATTATGGCTAGCGCGCTTGCCCAAGCCCAGCTGGTGCAGGAGGTCCTATCCCAGGTGCTGGCCGCGGTGTTGGTGCCCCTCGTGGTGGATTCGGCGGTGGATTCACTCCCCGCGGAGGATTTGCTGCTGGTGGACCACGTCCTGCCACATGTTACAAGTGCGGTGGACCAAACCATTTTGCTCGTGATTGCCAGGCTCAGGCTATGAAGTGCTACGCTTGTGGGAAATTGGGACATATCTCTCGGTATGTACCGCTCTAGGTTGAAAGCTTAGGTCAGACACTAATGAATCTCAGCGATTGTACTGCTCCTAACGGTGGACCTCTCAACACTGCCGGCAAAACCTGCTACCAGTGCGGTGAGGCAGGCCACATTTCCAGAGACTGTTAGTATTACCCATAACATCAAGATTTGGCCATGCTAACACCTCCTAGGCCCTACAAAGGCTACCAACGGAGATCTTGGAGCTGACGGTGTTGATCTTGCCCCCGTAGTGGCCCCCGTTGCACCAGTCGCATAAACTCTTCTAGGGAGTCACACTCGGTAGTCAACGATGAACTATCGAATTAACCTGTGTAATGGGATCATCGAATTTCCTTTTGTAATTGGACAAAACATCCCCCGCTCATTCTGCATACTTGGGCACGGCTTTACGAAAATCAAAACCATCTCGATATTTTCAATCAACACCTCTTCATTCACGGATGGCATTTCTTCTCTCTCGGCGCCTGGTCTTCCCAATCCAAAACTTTCTGTTACGAAAATAACAAACCCAAAAGCGATAGTTCATTTTCCCTTAACGACCCCGGTAGAATACAAAGCCGCTTCTTTTTTCTTTACAACCTTTAACTCACCATACGTATATGGCGTCCTAATTCTGTGGTTTATGGTAATGGAAATGGTATGGTAGGAGTGTTGTCGATGCGGCACGCTTTTAGATATCAGGATCACATGGAGAGAAGGGATGATGGAGGAATGGAGGTAGAGAAGGGACAAGTGGATGGACGGGTGGAGCGATGCGGGAATTGATGGATGAAGTGAAGTGGAGTGGTGGGGGAATGAAAGACCGGTCGATAGCAAAGCATGCGTGAGATACGAATCGATGCTTGAGTCTTAAGTAATGAAGTTTTCTAATCATCTTGTTTCTTGTTTTTGATTATGTGGAAGTGATTTGATGTTGGTATAAGATTTCCGAAATCTCTCGCGAGGCACTCCTATTTTGTTCAATCCAAGATAAAAACTCTTTGTGGTTCGATATTCTTTGCCCCCTGCACCCCTTCTCGGGACCCGCCCCTTTCTCTTGAGCTGAAGCATTAGCCGTGCAACCGCATACCACAAAAGAAAACCTCAATGGACAAGTTTGATTTCAAGGAAACGTTTCAGAGAGGAAGAAGTTTCCTAGATCCTCGAGGGCTTCATTTTGATCAATGCCGTCGGTGAGTCTCGATGGGCCACCTGGGCTGTTGCTGTTGTCCATGTCCAGCACCTTCAAGCGAGCGACCAAAAATTGACCAGACCCACCCATCCCTTCTTGCTCCTCGCTCGCCCGCTCACCAGAACCTTACTTCTCCCAAAAATTATTTTCTTCAACTTTCCTCCATCTAAGTACTATCAACAGCTTTATATCCACATCTGGTGCATCATAATCAGGTTCTATATCTCCCAAGTTCGCGGCCGTCTTCATATCCAAAGCTCTTCTATCCGTTTCAGCTCCTTCTCCTCACGCCTTCTGCTATCGTCGTCGTCACGACGCATCATCACTGCTGCATCAATTAATCCACAGCCCCGACACTGAAACCTGCTTCAGCAGCTCTCGAAGCATTTCCAAGGAGTAGAATACAGCAGCCGAGATGGGAGGAGGATCTGTTTACGCCGGTGGTGATGAGGAAGATGTGCGTTCCCTCCTCTCCCGAATGACTAATGCTGATCACGAACAGACTACCATCGTTGACATTGATGAGATCCAAGCACACGGTATATTGCTCCCACGCCCTGAAGATTGATTGAAGGAAGCTGATAACGCAGGCATCGGTGCTACTGACATTGCCAAGCTGAAGGCTAACAATATATTTACCATTGTCGTGAGTATCCCTGTCGCTCTTTACCAGCGGTGCAGTCAGCTGATGCGTGGAAGACTCTTTGCGCGTGTCCTTCCAAGCGGCTTCTTAAGATCAAGGGGTTCTCTGATATCAAGGTTGAGAAGATCAAGGAGGTTGCCAAGAAGTTGTCGGTGAGTACCCTTATCGACTGATTGAGGAAAATAGCACGGCTGATACTTTTCTACAGCCCACCAGTGGCTTTATCACTGCTGCTGAGCTTGGTCAGATTCGCAAACGATGCATTAGGATCTCCACTGGTAGCAAGCAGCTTGATGCTGCGCTGAATGGGTAATGCTTACGTCCTGCTGTTCTTAGATCGTTGCTAATAGCGTTATAGCGGCTTTCAGACTATGAGCATCAATGAGGTTTATGGGGAGTTCAGTAAGTACCACATCTCCGCCTATGTCTTGTCCAAAGCTGATCGTCCCAGGATGTGGCAAGACCCAGCTTGCGCATACCATGGCTGTTATCGCGCAACTTCCAAAAGAGATGGGTGGTGCTGAAGGAAAGGTTGCCTACATTGGTAGAACCACCCCCTCTCTGCTTTGATACCCTGCTAATACCAGGAGATACCGAGGGCACTTTCCGTCCAGAGAGAATTATGGAAATTGCAGAGCGCTTTGGCGGTAAGATCTCCGTTTACCTTGTTCTCATAGATGCTTACAGTCCCAGTTGATCCCGACCAAGCCTGCGAGAACATTGCCTATGCTCGTGCTCAGAATACCGAAGTAAGTCGGCGCGCTTCCGCTCACTACCATTGCTAATATTTGCAGATGCAAACCGAACTTCTCGATGGCCTCGCCGCAAATTTCGCGACTAATGAGTACCGTCTTCTCGTCATCGACAGCGTCATGTCTCTCTATCGTACGGATTATGTTGGTCGTGGAGAGCTTTCGGAGCGGCAACAAGTACTTGGTCAATTCCTTCGCCGTGCTACACAGATGGCTGAGGAGTTTAACCTTGTTGTTTTGATGGTATGGCTACCAATGATTCAGCTACTGTTATTTACTAACTGCTGCAGACAAACCAAGTCATGTCGGATCCAGGTGCAAGTGCTCTCTTTGCAGGAGTTGATGGACGTAAGCCCGCTGGTGGCCACATCCTTGCCCATGCTTCTACTACCAGACTTCTGCTTCGAAAGGGTCGTGGTGAAGAGCGTGTTGCTAAAATTGTTGATTCTCCAGGTTAGCACCTCTTCTTCAAATCCCTACATGATACTAACGGCCTTACCAGACTGCCCAGAGCGTGAAGCTACTTATATCATTACCACTGGTGGCATCAATGATCCAGAGAAGGCTTGATCACACAATCTCTATTTCGTCTACGGATTTCTTTGCATCTACAAATATATCCCGAATTACGCTTTACAAGACTTGCTGTACGATACGAAAGATCACGCACGATATCATGTTGTAATATTTGCATTTAGAGGAGCTTGAAGAGTTTGCTGTTGGAAATGGAGAATCGATATACCCTGGGTAGCTAAGTTGCATATTGCTGCAACGATGAATATGAGACTGTCACTATTTCAAAGAAATAAATCATATGCTACTGAAAGTACAAGAGAGTCTTTCTTGATAATAAAAAGCGCGAACCAAGCTTTACCCTTGTGCCCACCCTTGTGCCCCTATTCACCAAGACCCTGGATCGCTTACCTGGCTGCCCCATCAGATTAGATTAGATCCTGCTCCTGCTTCCAGAAATTCTTCCACCTCCAAATTTCACCCGCATTTACATGCACTTTACAACTTCCACAACACCAACAATGCGCTCTGCCACCTTATAACGAACCCTCAAAATAGAAGCACCTCTGCCATTCCATCTGCCTACCTAATCATAAAAGCTAAACACAACATGGCGCCCCAAGAAACATCAACAATCTCCAACTTCACCATCCTACCCATCCTCCTCCCACCATCACCAGCACTCTCTCACCCAACCAAAACAACACACACCCTCTACATCCGTCCCAACAACCCCAAGATCCCTACCGAAGCAGATGCGCGATCAGTATTTGTGGTCAACGTACCCGTTGATGCCACGGTTGCGCATCTGAAGGGTGTGTTTGCACATTTATCCGGGGGTGTGGTGGGCAGGGTCGAAGATGTTATTTTTGAAGACCAGAGCCCGATACCCTCGAAGAACAGGACTGCGATCGTAGACCGGAAGCGTAAGAGAGAAGAAGAGCAAGAAGACCTGGCACAATCACAGGAGCTACCGTGTACTTGGGACAGAGAGACGAGGAAAAGCGGAGGGAATGCCGTGGTTGTTTTTGTGGATGGCAGGAGTATGGAGGGTGTGTTGAAGAGCGTGCGGAAATTGCATAAATCCAAAGCATATCCGCTTTGGGGCCATGGTATCTCGTCGAAAGTCCCGGCGCTGGGGAGTTCGCGCTATGCTGCACATCATGCGCTGCGGTATCCGGATCCGAGGACGTTGCAGCGGAACGTCGATGCGTACATGACGGCGTTTAATGCGGGGGAGATGCAGAGGCAGAGGGAGGCGAAGAGGTTGCGGAACGTGCCGGATGAGGATGGCTTTGTTACTGTGACGAAGGGGGGCAGGGTCGGGCCTGCGAAGGCGGAGGAGGCGGAGAGGATGAGGGCGGAGGCGGAGGAGAGGGCTAAGGTCAGGACTGGGGAGGGCTTTTATAGGTTTCAGGTGCGGGAGATGAGGAAGGTGGAGCAGGGGGAGTTGGTGCGGCAGTTTGAGGAGGATAAGAAACGCGTTGAGGGTATGAGGGAGCGGAGGGGGAGGGGCGGGTTTAGACCTGAGACTTGATGTGAATCTCTGCTCTGAGTAGAAAATTCGGTGCTGGGCTGGACCAGGGATTATTGCTTGTACAGGTACGTTGCGCTTTTCTTCTTCCTTTTGCTACAATGCTGCACCCCTTTTCATGATGACGCCGCGGGGCCATAGAAGCTTGATGTTACTAGTAGGCCAATCCCTACAGTTGACCAATGCTATGCCTACAAAAACCGCAATAACAAATCTTCTCAACTTGTCTGATATCCTGCTCTTCTACTCTTCTTCAAGCTACCTCATGCATGATTAGCCTGGTTTGCTGACATTGCTTGGGATCTAGCGGACTTCGAGAAGAAGAAAGGGAGATGATGAATGTATTGAATGAACTGCTGCTGAGATACCCACTGAAAGATAATCAAGGTTGAGTTGCAAATGCAGGAACTGGCATCGTACATATCTACATACATATATGAAAGCCAAACTCCCCAAAGAAGAATACATTCCTCAACCTAGCTATATCATTCCTTGATCCCATTCCTTTCCTTTCCTTTCAATCACGCTCACACTAACACCCTGCTTTGAATTAGAACCGAAACTCCAACTCGTGCGTGGTAACACATTACGCCCTAAATCTCACATTTTCTGTTCAAAGATATTCATCTCCTCTCCTCTCCTCTTCCCCTCATTAAAATCAGATCCCATTCATCCCATCCCATCCCATCTCATCATAAGTATCCTCATCCTATACACGCCTTACCATCTTACCTACTCTAAACAGCAACAACAATTCTAAAATAAGTAAAGCGGCGCGGTGCGGTCCCGATTCCCGAATATATTGTTGATTCTGAGGAATATACGGGTAGGTATAATAGGTATGGCAGGTATGTGATGAACTGGTGTATTGTTAGATGGTGTATATAGTATGTTCTTCTCGGTCCCGGGAAAAGTTGTTTAATTTGATGGTAGGAATTGAGGGGCATGCATGCGTGTTCCGGTCCTGATTCTGTTTATTATGTTGTTTTTCACTCTTTCTGGATGGCTGGCTGGGGTTTATGGGAGTATATAGGTATAGGTATAATCATAGCATTTCTTGGGTAAAGCCTAAAAGAACGTTCCGAGCAAGAAGCTACGAGCACCAGCGTCAAGTAAAACGCAACTTCAATTCAATTTCAACACGATGTTAAACGCCACGCTTCCTATCCTGTCAAGAAAGGTCCCACGAAGCATAAGATCCATCATACTACTCGTGCAACAAGTTGTTCCATTACTCCACTCCAGTCTCTGTCATATGCGATACACCATCTTAAAATCTCAAGCAGTACATAGGTAACATTGCTAGAAAAACAGCAGATTTCGAAGAATTAGGTGACCCATTTGGTGAGGAAGTTGATAGCTTGTTGTTCAGCAAGCTCGGCATTCTGTGAAGAAGTCAAGGATGTTTCAGATGCACGTCAGAAGAGATGCAGTTACTTACAGCAACCTCGTTCTCATTGTCAGGATTCAACCGGAGTGCAAATCCATGCTTAGCACCAGCAATAATGTCAACTTCATGATCGCCTTTCTTCTTGACTTCCAAGATCTCCTGTACGAGTAGTTAGCGTACGTTCATTCATCGAAACCACCAACATTGCTCTTAAATTCCAACACCCTACCTTCATCTTCCAAGCATTCTCCTCACTCAACTGCGAATCCAGATCCCCAACCACAACACTCAACGGAAGCGCCACCTTCTCAACATCCCCGGGGAACCTCAACATCGACGGATGCGCCGCAAACGCACACTCCACCAGCGGTGCCGGATCCCCGCTGGTAGCTTGCGAGCCATGTCTCCTGACCTGCGTCCGGGGATCATCATGCGCGAGACGAATAGCATGCGTGCCGCCCCAGCAGAACCCCACAACGCCGATCTTAAGATCTTTGGTCTCGAACAGCGGTTCGCTGGCGCGCAGAGCGCGGATGAAGTCCGCGATGGCGGCGTGGCGGAAGAGGTTCTTGAGCGCGAACGGGATGCCGTTGATGGCGATGCGGACGGCGAGGAGGGGTTTGATGAAGATGGTTGTGAGAAGGCTGGCGGGGGTCTCGAATTGGTTCAGTACGGGAATCATGGCGGTGCTCATTTCGTTGCCTTGTTCAAATTAATGTCAGTTGGGTGGATGGTTTGGGGGGGGGCAGGAGAGGAGGGACTACCGTTCATGAAGTCCGGGAGGAGAACGAGGAATTGACCCTTTGCTGCGTATTTGTCGGCTAGGAGACGGCTGTTGATGAATTTCCAGCCAAAGGCGTCCGAGATGAATACTATAATGCCTTTGGGGGTCACGTTGTTGGCTGGACGTGTGATATAGACGTTGATGCCGTGCATCGTGTCTTCTCTTCCGGCTGCTTCGCCATGATGAACAGTACCGCCTTTGCAGCAAGACATGGTACTAAACTGAGGATGGAGATTTTTATAGACGGGGTGGGAGTGATGAGGATTGTTGTTGATGCAGTGGTTTTATATTCTCCGGATTTCTCTGTACCACGGTCCACGAAGGAGCGATTCGCCCCTCTACCATCACCTCCACCCCGAAAACAAACACGCATGCTTTTATATCTACCCAAACACTGGTCTTGTGGTACAGGCATGATTTAAGCTTAAAGCTTAATCTGCAGCGGCCCGTTGGTACCATGGAAGAAGTGGAACATGGTTCCTCTTTGTGAGAGGAGTCGGGGAGCCGGTTCGCTTCGTGCTGATGTCTCGAACGGTTGTGTGAGGGTGTGATGAAGCGGTGAAGTGATGTCGCTGAGGAGACTCACAATTTTTACGGGAGGGAAGACTGTCAAGTGATACAGCTGTGACAGTGAAGCATTGTGCCTGATCTAGGCACGTCCGGATTTAGATAACTAGCTGGCATCAAAAGTCTACCCACCAGGTACCTCCCCATATAGCGAGATATATAAAGGCAGGACAAGTCATCCATATATACACCATGGTACGGTCCCAGAAGAAAATCAAGCCATAATCGTTCCTTGTAGTTGAATTAACCCTGCATCAGAAACCTCTACTCCGCAATAATCCCCACACGTCGCAACCCCTCCGCTTCCACTAATAGCCTCGGTAGTTGCGATTTCAAAGAGGAAATTAGGGCGCCTTTTGTTGCACATCGCAAAACACCTCTAATGAGCGATTTGTCGCACGTCGCAGCGCCAGGTGCTGCGTAGCGCCTTTCTCATTGCAGGCCGTGTTTCTGTTGCATGTCGCAGGGAGTGAGGCCTTTTGCGGATGTGGTGTGTTGTGGTGTGGTGTGAGAGGATCGTGTACTCGTGCGAGGTGTATGTATTGTGCTTGTGATGAGAGAGAATAGAACTCCCCTTGTGAAGGGGTATGAGGAAACACGTCATTGCTGTACTCGTATCTCATGTATGTGTACTCGCTATTATTAAACTTTGTGCTTTATTATCGATTGTTTGAGATTCAGGCTGTGAGGTGCTGTATAGTACTAAGTAGGTAGGGCTGGTGTTTTTTCGGGACTGCCGGATGCTGTCATTGGTCGGGATATTCTCTCTACGAAGCTGTGAAGTAAAGCTTATTTATGGTTCGTTCCACGTATAGTACGTGCTGTGCTGTGGCAAAAGACGGCTTGCTGCAGTGCTTTGCAGCTTCCTTTCATGTACAGAAGTTTTTTCTGGGTTCTTTTTCGCAGGTCTAACATATTTTCAAGAACTTACAAGTAAAGAAGCGTGTCTTGTAGCTAGCCAAAGCGTATCTCGCACGTGAGTCCTAATGTATAACATACGTGATGTAAGGGAACCAATTCTGGTACTTGAATTCTTTCAGATAGATTACAAAATTCTGTTGAAGGTCGATTTCGTAGCAATCTAGTTAGTCATGGGCGAATGTGAAGATAATCTCGTGCTGGGAGAATAATGTACTTACTTTCGGTTACTCACGATCCTAGTATCTGAGACAGCCCTTCTATGGGTATAGAGGCTCGTTGGACTACACACCCTTGAAGAAAGCTTCGGGATATATATTTAGAGATAGCTTGTCGGAGGAAAGAGCGGGGTTGCTGGGCTCAGATTTATAAAGGAAGTTTGTTGAGAGGGAAGTCAAAAGGATAATAAATGTAGTAAACATCATGCAGTTAACGGAACCTACACGTCTCGACTACTATAATTCTCTAATGCTGTTTGTGCCAGGCCGTTGATAAAAGAGCTGCTCAGTCCAGTTTGAAACTTTGATCCCGTCACGGATTTTCAGCAACTCACTGCCAGGACTTGAAAAGGGGCGTGGTGTTATCCCCAGGTGAGAAACAACTCGCTATGTATATCACTCTCAAGAATTTAACTTACAGCATTCAGCCTCCTCGAGTCACAATTTTCTAGTACATTCGTGACATCTCCCTCTTAAAGACCATGGGCAATATGCACAGGGCCTTTCCACTCTGCTCAACAGTTTTTCATCTCATTGGGGTACTTTTGCCTAGAAAATGAGCCAACAGTCAATCGCTAGTTGTGGCTTTCCTTTTCAACCTCCAGCTCTTTCAAGGCATAATTTCGGAGCCTTTATCGGGCATTCCCCTCTTAGCCAACTGTTTATCAAGATCCGTGATGCTCGACGTGAGTTCCAGTTGATACCGCTCAAAGCTCCGATATAGGCGACCGTTCGACTGCAGAGGATTCTGCCATCTCTCCCAGCTTTGGGATAAGAGTGAATCGAAACGAAGCTAACCAATATGAACTCCTACCTGTTTCCTGAACTTGCGTTCCTTCTTTCGTTCTCTCTTTGTGCTCCCTGAATTCAACAATCTCGCCGTTCAACCAGACACTTTACTTCCAATTCTAAATCCTCCTCTTCGAGTGAGACAT
This sequence comes from Lachnellula cervina, assembly GCA_007825325.1. Classification (NCBI taxonomy): domain Eukaryota; kingdom Fungi; phylum Ascomycota; class Leotiomycetes; order Helotiales; family Lachnaceae; genus Lachnellula; species Lachnellula cervina. The sequence continues at coordinate 49,639 of QGMG01000047.1, read as the reverse complement.
TCAGATGGCTCCTCCTCACAACCCCTCACCCCGCCAGCGAGCGCGACGACGCTTCGCCCCACTCTCCGTTGCTCCTACGCCACGTCCATCAACCCCATCACCTCCAGAATCCCCTCTCCCTTCCCCTCCGGACTCTCCTTGTGCCTGGTTGTACGAGGAAGAAGAAGAAGAGGTAGAGGAAGAGGATTTTGGCGTAAGTGATTGCCTGGGTTTTCAACAATGTCCAAGACTGAGTGAGACATTTACAGAAAGCTATCGATGCCTTGTGTACCAAGATGGCCGGCCTTTCGTTGGAAGTAAGTGGCTGGCCAGCTTTTGATTGTTCCATGCTGATTGGCCAACTGCAGCCACGGAGAAAGCAGTTGGAAGAAACAGTCGTCCTCGGGATGACCAAGTGGGCTCAGCACCTTCAGATCCAGCACAGATGGGAGCAAGAGAAGCAGGAGCGTGAGTTCAATGGCATGGAATACCTTGAAGACCATGAGGATGAGCATGGAAACCACCTACCGGATCCGCGGCGCATCTGTAAGTGTTCCTTCTAGGAGTGAGACGGGACATTGTCATCAACCCTAGATATGACTAACTCATAGTACCTGTAATTTTAGTCCTCGCTCATCAAGCAAAGCTGCGTTGCGCCCGGCTTCTGTCTCTGGTGAAGCAGTCTTCGCTGCCGTCGTACTGGAATACCCCCTGCTTGAGTTTTTGGCGCTAGCGCCTCGCTTATTATAGAACCCCGCTCCGCCTGTTTTGGCGCGTCACGGTCTGTTTAGATCTTCTTCCGCGTCTCCCAATTTCTTGTACAAATTATCTTGTTCGTCTTCCCGTCAACAACATCACCATGAGGCTCCGACTTGTTGTCAGTCGGCACAACCTGCCTGAGACGCGTGTTTTGTGGAACATCGATACGAGCTCTTCACCGACCATTTACCAGCTGCTCGAGCAGGTCAACGAGATCATCCCCATTGAATCAGGCGAGTGGGGATTGGAAGATTACGCCGTGCAGTCAAATGGATTTGACTGCATACACTATAAAGGCGTGAGCGAGTTGTGTAAGGAGGATGAAGAGGTCCTGTAAGTTTGTCCGTCCTGATTCTTAACCCCGAGACTTACTTGTCCGTGTAGCATCAAGCCACTGTCTTCTCGAGATTTGAAAGTACGAAGCATATCAGGCAGACACCAAATCACCTCAGATGGCAGGCATCTTGTGGATGGCGTGGCCTTTGGAAGACGACAAGCGCTCCGGCCGCGTCCATTGGATCGACCGGAAATTCATATACCACCCCGAAAGCGAGCACGAATAATGTCCCCTGAAGATGATATTGATGATGAAGGCTTCGCAGCTCTTAAAAATACAGAAGAACGAGATACGGATGATTCAAACAAGCAATTGGTCCTGTCCGCCGACTTTAACGACGATGACTCGGAGGACGACGAGGATTTCGCACCGGCTGGTGATGAAGATCAAGAGGACTTATCTGCAGAAGAAAATGAGTCTGCAGATGAAGATTTTGAGGAAGAGTCCATTGGTGGCGAAGGAGATGATACACAGAGTAACCCAGAGCAAACCGAGGCTGCCGAATCTCTAAACGACGAGGGAGCACTTGCGGACTTTGATGAAGCTGCTCGGACGAAGATCCGTAAGTTACACTCGGCATTTCCTGGTGCATCCTTGAGTATATGTCGGCATGTCTATGACCAAGCCAAGGGCAACAGCATGATACTCTCGTATGAGGCCCTGAATAGAGGGTTCAAAGCTGTTAAGCCAGAAAGTGATTTTACTGAAACATCACAAGAAGCGAGTACGACCAATTCCAAGTCGAAAAAGCGATCTGCGGACGAACTTGAAGACGAGGACGAAAAGGAATCTGACGAGGAGAGTCAAGACCCTTTCTTGAACTACTACGACCAGAACGGATTACCACCTGGATCCATCGCATCTGGGAAAGCTCTATCGGTCATGGCTGAGGCTGTGAAGGGCTCCCCAAACCGACGACCACAATCAAGCGGATCAGTCGCCACCAATAAGATCAAATTCGCCGATGAAGAATTATCTAAAGGTCTTACCTCCACACCACTTCTGGACGCAGACTCCCATGAAGATGAAAGTGAGGTAGACAATGATGATGCTAGCGAGGATACGAGTAGCAGTGGGAGCAGCGATGCTTCGGGCGAGGAATCTGATAAGATGGACATTGAGGATGAGGGTACCTCTTCAGGACGTGATACTTCTAGTGACTCTTCCAGTGAAGATGGGTCTACAGAAGAGGTTGTGAGCAAAACCTACGATAACGCTGCCGCGAGATCTGATAATGTTGAAGATGTGGACACGTCTTCTTCACAGAGCGATAGCGACAGCGATAGTAGCAGTGAGTCTTCTAACGAAGATGAGTCAACAGGAGAGGTGCCTTCCAAGACCTACGATAAAGCTGCTGCAGGGTCTGACAATAGTGAAGATGGGGACTCTTCTTCAGGGAGTGATAGCGACAGCGACAGCGACAGCAGCAGCGAGTCATCAAGCGAAGATGAAACACCAGAGGAGGTTTCAAGCAAGTTTGTAGTTGCACTGTCTACTCCTACAAAGTCTCCCCAACGCAGGTTTGCTGGGGTTCCAGATAGCGGAAAGTCTGCGACCAAAGCGAGGAATGAACGCAGGAGAAAGAATAATGCGTTACAAAGATATGTCAGGGCAGGAATCCTGCCAGCGGGAACTACATTAAAGGAATTCAACCAAATAGAGTTGAAAGATGACACTTCGGCGGAAGATGCACTGAGCGCGCTACAAAAAGTCAGATCAGCCATGGTAGCTGATGAATCAGGACGAAGCGCTAGTCAAGCACTTGCTAAGACCGACGAGTTTGAACAGCGAAGGCAAAGACTACTTGCGTCCTTGTCTTCTGGTGGAGTTGAAGTTGGTCGGTCCTCGAGAAGTCCATCAGTATCACCAGCACCTGCATCTCAAGGACCTGATGCTGAGAACTTAACAAGTGAAGCATCCAAAGAGCCCGTTTTTGATCCCGACGAGGCCATAATTTTCTCCACTGCCCAGGAAGCAATTGTGAAAAATTATTCAAACCAAAACTCCCAGAAAGATGCAAGCATGAACACTGACGATATCCGGCCTTCGACCGCACCCGAATCAACCGATACTCCATCGGAACTGCCTCTGGTCCAACCCGCTTCAGTAGAATCATCTCAGGTTAAACCTTCTCGACGACCAAAAATTGATCTTAGCGCAGGAAATAGATTGCTTTTCGGTGCTCTGGGTAGGAGAGCCCCAAAGAACAAGCAAGACGCAGAGAAAATTCAAAAGGATTTGATGAAGGATGCAAGGCCTATCAAGGTTTCAAAACCGATCGAGGAACCTGTGGCAGATGAATCCGAGTCTGATGACGATGAATCATGGAGAGAGAAGATTAATTATCGAGCCGTGGAGTGTTGCTACGATGGTGTCGAATTGAGCGAGCCACCATTTCCCTTCAAACAACGTTGGGATCCTCAGCAAAGTGGAAAGGGACTGAAGCGAATGAGAGAGCAGACTCAATATCATGAGGATGCACATGTATCGAAGAAGCAGCGAAAGCGGAAGGGCAAACTTGCTCGTGCTGTAGAGTGGGAACATGATGCCACATACGAATCCAGCTTTCAGGCAGATTCTGTGAATGCGCAGTATGACGATTCCCAGATGTCAGGGGTTCGGAATGATGATGAAGGAGATGTCAACCAGCAGCTGTTGAATGATCTACAAGCTCCGAGTGCTGAGGTCAGCCAAGTTCCTGATGACTTGGTGGCCCTTCCCGAAGACCCATCATCTCTGCCACAGCTCGAGACTGGAAAGGCGAAGGTTGGAATGACCATTGCTTTCAAGAAACTGGAAATGTCGGCCCAAACAAACTGGCAGCCACAAATGTCGCCGTATCGCACTGCTATTGTTGTCACGATTGAAGATAATGGAGATCTTGATCTTAGACTTGCAGTGAGAGATCGGGCGCTTAAGTCTTACGATGAAGAAACTGGTGAGAGGATGTTTGATAAATTTGAAATGCCCATGGATGATGATGAGGGAGAAGATGATGGAAGACTATACCTTTCATTTGGCGAGCTTGTTGAGCCGAAAATCGTTGCACATCCTCCAACGAATACGGTACAAGACTCTATTATAGATGAAGCATCCCAAGCAAGAGATGGACCCACTACAGACGAGTCTGTTACTTTGAGTCACGAACGCGAGGAGGAACCTGAGGCACAGTTCTCTCATGTCACTGAAACACCCCTGCAATCAGATGCTCCGGAGCAGATCGAGGAGATGATTATCGAGGAAGTTGAGCACGCGGAACCCGTTGCCGAAGATATTGCTCCAGACCCCAAAACGCCTTCAAACATGGGCGACATCTCAAGCTCAAACGCTCAAACTATCAAAACTATCATGAAGGATGCGGGATTTCGATCATCAGTTCCAACAGTTGTTCTAGATGATCTTCGTCCAAACGGTACAGAAACTCCTGGCGATGCTGCAGTCTTTGAGAAGCTGTTAAACGACATGACAGACATTGGCAGCCGATCCTATTCTCCAAAATTTAATGGTTTTGGTAGTTCACCATCGAGACAGCCACAGGAGCGATCGAAGTCTCCTGAAGAATCCCAAAACCTACCTGCTCTGAGCAGCTCACCACCTAAGCAGCATGAAGCCCCAGAAGCTCGTGAGCCATCTCAACGAGCAACCTCCAACTCTCCAGAACCTCCAACATCAAGCTGGCAGACGACCGATTCTCCATTCACGTCACTAGCAAAAACCCAGGAGAATAATTCGAGCTGGGTGACCGTGCCAAACGGAGCATCCAGCCAGCCAGAGGCTGAGGCTGGCCCCGAACCAGAAGAGAAAGACCCAACGCCTCGACAAACGCCCAAGAAAGCCTCTACTCCTCGCAAAGTGCCCGAGAAGAATGCGCCAACCCCTCGAAAGTCGCTAAGGAAAGCATCTAGCCCACTACTAGAGCCGCAGAAAGATACGACGCCCATCCCAGAAATAGCTAAGCCCAAGTCCATAAAGAAAGCAAAGCGACGAACCTTTGGAAAAGCTCAAGAATTGTGGGAGAATTTTGAACCTGCAAAGAAAGCAAGCCCAGCTATTGAAAGCCAGGAGTCACCAGATCCATTTGGTATAGATGAGAACGACACAACTGTTCAATACCCAAAACTCTCTATGGGATCGTCATTTACGAGTCAAGTAACGGATCACGGCCGACAACCGGACTTTGAATTTGATGATAGTACAACTACGAATATCGAAACCCCAAAGGTGCCAGGCCTTGATGATGACCAAGGGGCTGCAACTGACGTTGAACCAGAGCTCTCAAGTCACAAATCAATCGAGGACAATCAGTCAAATGATTCAGTCGCTGTGGAGGCGGAACTCCCAGCCAGAAAGCCAGCCGTAGAGAAGGACACTACTGAAGATGATTCGGATGATCTTCCGTCGCTGGATGAAGCATTCTTTTCTCAGTCTCAAAAAGCTGCAAATAAGAGAACACCCTTACGCTCAAAACAGACAAAGGCAGACAAGAGTACAGCTGTTACTATTGAAGAAGATCCAGATGATGAAGTAACACCTAAAGCGTCCCAGAAGCATCGTCAAACTTTGCAGAGTCGTCGACCCTCTCAAGGTGCATCTCAAATCGTATCGCAAGGTCGGTCTCAAATACAACCAACGAAATTCCAAAGTCGCCAACCAAGTGCATCACAACCGAGTGGAGCATCACAGAGACGAGACTCTCAGCCCCGTGTCTCTGCCTCCCAACCCTTCGTACCGATAGGCTCCCAGATCATGGACTTGACCATGACCAGCAGCGACGATGAGCCCGATTCTCCTGTTAAGACTAGCAAGAGACCCCGGAAATACAATGTAAATAGCGACGATGATGAGGATTTTGAGAGTGGATGGGTGCCGAAGAAGGAGAAGGAGAGGGTGGGGACGAGGAGACATACAAGTGTTGGGTTAAGAGACTCGTCGCAGACTTCGCTGAACAAGAACAGAAGGAAGACTTCTGCGAGATGAGTGAAGTGGAGGGTTGTTTATAATACTTTGGGAGGTTGTGTTTGATACCATTGAGTCCATTGATGCTTTTCTTTGCATCAGAGCACCTGCATTATGGATAGTTTGCAGAGCATTACGGTGACACATAAGCTTGGAATAGACGTATATTTGCCTCAGAAGAACAACGTCTCAGATTAACTCGTGAGACTCATCATCTCCTGATCAAAAGATAGTGATATGCTCCTACCCGCGTCACGTGTGAGCGAAAAATCCTTGATACAAACTCACCTCACCGCTTGAGCCTCCCTTTCCTTCTCATAAACACCAAGAAAAAGCCCGTCCAACCATCCATCCATCCATCCATCCATCTATTAACGGCCCTTACTTTCCTTTCCTTGTCCTTATGCTCGGCACCTAGAGTTCTAGTTCAGGGTCTCCTTTTCACAAAACATTCCCCATAGAACACTCCATCACACCCTCTTCCATCACAAGAGTTCAGTTGCGATCAGAGCTCGGAGTATACTCTTTTATTTATAGATAGTGCTGAGATTCTTTTTGTCTTTCTTTGTTTTTGGGTCTCAGAGAAGGGGGGTTTCTCTCGCTATTCTTGTCGCGTTTCAGATGTGAGTTGAAACGGGGTAGCTGATTCGCTGTGCTGTCATGTATTGATTTGTGGCTTTGGAGAATGGATGGGATGGAAAGGGGTGGAATTAAAGCTTGAAACGTGGTTTTTCTGTTGATGGTATTTGTTTCGTCGTGCTTGGATTGTTGGGTCTATGCATGCATGCATGTCTTGAAACATAGGTGATGAGTCTACGAGTGAAGAGTTATTGTTTCCTGCCTGCTTTAACTTCTCTTTTGAATTCTCATTCTCATTTCTATTCTCACTTTCTGATTTTGTTCTAAACATGTTGAAGCTGGCTTTTGAGTGATAAAGCAAGCAAGTTATATTATAAATATTCAAGTATACTCAGGGTATCTACGTTATTCTCACTCCAACTCCAAGTCACACATTACAACCAATCACGACGCTGCACGTGCATGCACACCGAAGCCGAGTCCTTGAATAGACACTGCATTGCATACATCGCATTACGTTATCTCTCTATCTCCCTTCCTCTCCTCTCTCCCCGACCTACTCAACCACATCCGGAACCCGCGGACCAGCTCACGCACCATGAAAACACCCTTCTCCATGACCCCTCTCCTGGTGCTTTCACTCCTCGCCGTCGTCGGCGCTGTGAATCTGGATACAGTTTCTAGAACGTCAGCTTTACCCCTCCTTTCGCACTCAACTTCAACGGTTTCGGTACCAGGGGCTTTGATTACGGAAGCGCCGGATTTTCTGGAAGGGGATGGGGATGTGGAAGGCGTTAGTAGGAAGGAGAGATGGCATGTCACGACGTATACTACTTGTGTTACGCTGGGGTCGTATGTCGATTGTGGGGTGCATGAGCCGGTATTGCCTGGGGGGGATGAAGTTTCTGGTGCTGGGAGGGTGGGTGGAAGTGGATGTGGAAGTGTGAGATTGGGTTGGGTTGGAGTTGTTGCGGGGGTTGTGGGATGGTTTGTGTGGTGATTTGATGTGATGTGGAGAGAGAGTTTTGGTCTTGGGGGTTTTGGAGGGGTAAGTCGGTGGAATGGTGGGTTTAATGGTATGGGTTGGTATGATTTATGAGTTATGAATGGGTGGGGATTGGTGGGCAGGCGTTGCTTGCTGGATTGGAGTTGGAGTTGGAGTTCGGTTTGGGACCGGTATATGGATGGATATATGGATATATGGGTAACGATGCGATGACCTCTTTACATATTTGCTAGATTTGCAGGCATTTCTAACCCAACAGCCATAGAACCCTAATTGGAACACGAGAATTTTACTCACCCACAACCTTTTCCCTTCCAACTCCACATTATTCTTTTCAACAACGCCCCCCTAACTTCACCTCACAAATCTTAATCTCCACCCCATCATCATAAAATGGGCCCTCCTGCTGCCTCCCCCCTACCACCGGGAACTCAATCTCCTCAACCCTCAACCCGCACCCCTCACACGTCCCCAGAAAGCCCTTGAACGTCCTCTCATTCCGAACCGTCGCCGCAACTAAAACCTTGACGGCCGGATTCCTTGCGAATACATTCTGGAATGTAGATACCAATGCCGGGATACCAGCAGCGTCATACGTAACATCCGCCGCAATAACTACATCCTCATCCAGCATTCGCATTCCCGTTTCTCCCCGACCCTTTCCACCATCGAGCACTGGATCTTCATCTTCACCCCAGATGTACACCCCGCCGTCGATTTTAGAAGACTCGTTAAGGCTGTTTAATGCGAAGTTGTCAGATAGACATGATACTACGTCTGATGAACCATCTGTACATAGCACGTATTCAGCACCGAGATATTTGGAACAGAGGATGGACAGGAATCCGGTTCCGGATCCGAGTTCCAGGATTCGTTTGCTGGGGATTAGGGGCTGGGAGTTGGAGTGGGAGAGGGAGAGGGAGAGGGAGATGAGGTATTGGGATAGGTGGAGGGATGCTTCCCAGGTTTTTAACCCGGTTGTTCCGGATGCTGAGAGGACTGTTGTGTGGGGTTGTTATAACATATAGGTGTTTTTGGTTCAGGGGTTTTTTGACTTACGGTTGCGGGATTCGAGGAGGGTTATTGTTGGTGGGACGAGCGTGGAGGACGTGGAGGTGGGGGTTGTTGGGGGCGTGATTTCTGGAGATCGGGGGGACGTTGGGAGTAGTGATTTGATGTTGGAGAAGCTGGGGAGGAGGGAGGATAGGGTGTAAGTCACGTAGGACTTTTGCTGGGTGGAGGCTGCTTCTGAAGGGAGCGGGGAGGAAAGGAGGGTGGAGAGGTGGTTCATGAGGTTATCAGATATTCCCTGGGAAGTGATAGACGGTCAGAGAATGAGATGAGCTGTTGAAACCATATGATTTGCATATAGCTGGCGGTTTAAAATGCGTTGGTACAGGAAAGCAAATAGCATACGTCTTCTTCCCAGTCCTGAATACTTTGCTCGATTCTCTTGACCAGTTCTTTCAATACTTTCAATTGGTATCTTGGAGGAGGTGGATGTTCAATGACTGATTCATCGAACACAGTGTAATAAATTGCTTCTTGGAAGGCATCTTTTCGAAGATATTCCTCAGCTGGGTAGTCTAGCTCGAGCTGAAGCTGGAGATATTGACGACAGAAGCGGTTGAGTTGTACTCTCCCACCAATCGACAGTTTCTGCTCCATCCCAAGTGACTTTCACCAAAAAACACATAACTTGGAGGAACTTTCATATTTCCTCGTAAGTTTATAAAGTGACGTCTGGTGCACCGGTGTTCCCTGCAAAGGATGCAGCCCCCCGCTAATGCCTTAGGTGTCTCATCACGTGCATCGACAGATGGAAAAACGCTAATCCCTTCTTGACCATCGCTTATCATTAGCTCTTTCCACACTGCAACTTTGACCTTTTCTCGTTCGCCGTCTCCAAAAATCTCCAAATCAACGACAACACCATGGCCGACCAACCCGTAACGCTGCGCACGCGCAAGTTCATTCGTAACCCTCTCTTGGGCCGAAAGCAGATGGTTGTGTACGTCTACGTCTCAGACGCGCAAGTCAGTGGTGATGGGATCAAGTAGCTAACAGTGGCGATAGCGACGTTCTTCATCCTAACCGCGCCAACATCTCCAAGGATGACCTCCGCGCAAAGCTCGCTGAGATGTACAAGGCGACCGTTGCCCAGGTCAACGTGGTATGTCAATGCTCGATATTCTTCGATACGTAAAGGACGATGCTGATTATATTTCTTGCAAAGTTCGGTCTCCAGACCCAGTTCGGTGGTGGAAAGACAACCGGTTTCGCTCTCGTCTACGATTCTCCCGATGCCTTGAAGAAGTTCGAGCCTCACTACAGACTGGTTCGTGTTGGATTGGCCAGCAAGATCGAGAAGCCCAGCAGACAGCAACGTACGTCTCCATGACATGGGACCACAGAAATCATACTGACATGATGGATTAGGCAAGCAACGCAAGAACAGACAGAAGACGCTCCGGGGAACAGCAAAGGTCAAGGGTGCCAAGAAGAAGAAGGACGCATAGACGCGCTCACCCTTTTTTGTATGTGGAAGATGGAGGCATTTGGTGTTGCGGGAATGGGCATTGGCTTTGTATGCATCTGCGCTGGCTTTCCATAGGTTCAGAGGGATTGGTTTGCACGTATGATGGCATGAATTTCGATGGAACCATTCGGCATACTACAACAATAAAGGCGTTTGCTTTCTTCTGAATACGGGACTTGGATACTGGGTCATAATGTGAATCTGGACGATACGATATGAGGTGTGGGATTTGGTCTGGTTATTCCAGCGTTTATCCACACAATCTGGAAGTCTCCTGGTTTGCTGCCTCTTCTATCCTGGAGTATCCTCAAGTGCCGAATTTCTTGTCTCGGTACTTTATTGTTTTCTTACGCTGCTCATTCTTTTCTCCTCCCTCCTCCACGAACCTCTCACTCTTTCCAACCCCGCAAAAGCCACAACTTACCACAGCAGACACGAGAGCCTAGGCGCCAACGTCCAGTACAGCTCCTTACCAATTCAAAGCAGCCTCGATACAAAACCTCACCAGCCTCATGAGAATCGACAACTCCAAACCAACAAAACAGCCATGATTCCTCCTCAACGCCATCTCCCAACCCCCACAAAGACCCGCTCGCTCCTAATAGCCTTCACGCGCACCGTCCTCGCGCCCCCAGTTTAAATCGCGACAGCATAGTCTAAAAACAGCTGGATGGTCAGCGGTGGATGCTTTTAACTATATATATATAGCGAGTTGCATTTCCCCTCTTGCCCCCATCGTCCTTTACCCTCTGTTCATCATCGTTACTTGAAAAAACGTCCCTCCACTTCGCAATCGCATCTTGCTACTACATGCAAATCGTCTTGCCGGACAGATGGTTCTTGTTTGAGACTTGTCAAGAGTGGTTTACGTTTTTAATTGCTTCATAAACCGACTTCGCCTGAACCGTTTTTGAATCGGGAGGTTTTTTAACTCTCTAGATCTACTACTATACATCGGGTGTCACTAACCGAGGCTGGCTTGAGTTAAGGTCTAGGTTCACTATAAAGGCCTCCTGGTCGACGCGGCTTTTGCGCCGGCAGTCTTTCTATAGCCTGTGTTGCGACTTCTCATCAAAGAAAGCAAGAGCGGCAACACAAAGAGCATGAATACCCGTCAACATCGTAGGTTGTATCACCGGCGCAAATCTCGCCGTATGATTAGCGGGAATCTCATCAATTCTCCCCTCCTCCAGCCTCTGATCCCACAGCCCCTCCTCTATTCCTCCCCAATGCCAAAACGCACAAGGCCGGCCTTGCGATGTTGCGAGGACCGAGAAATCCTCCGCGATAGTAGTCGTTGGTATATTTGCATCAAAGTCATTTCCAAAATACTCGCTGAAGCTCTTCACTAGTGTTTTCATCATCGACTCGTCGTTCACTGTGTTTGGCAGGTGCCGAGTCATTTTTAATACGGGTGCGACGGTTGAGCCACTTGCTTCGCATTCAGCCTTAACGATTCGCCGGATTGAGGCCAGAAGCTTCTCGCGTGTTTCCGGTCGTACGCTGCGTATGTCGATACCAATTTCTGCCGAGTCCGCGATGATGTTCTCTGTCTGGCCGGCTTGCAAGCTCCCGACTGTTAAAACAGAAACATCGCTTGGGTTTATCTCTCTACTGATCACGGTCTGGAGGCGAACTACAACGTGAGCCGCCAGGACAGCAGGGTCAATTGTCCGATGTGGCTGTATATGTCAGCTTTTTTATACAATAGATACTGTGCAGTATCAACCTACCTGCGATCCATGACCACCAACCCCAAACAGCGTAATCTTCATACTATCCGCCCCCGCCATAATCGTCCCCATCTTCGATCCCACACTCCCCGCCCGCATTGCCATCACATGCTGACCGAGTACAAAGTCCGGCACGGGGATCTTGTGCTTACTATACAAGCCATCATCTACCATCGCCTTCGCTCCGGTGCCACGTTCCTCGGCAGGCTGGAACAGCACAACTAACGTACCGCTCCATGTTTCCTTGAGCTTGAGAAGCGTTTCTGCTGCAGCGAGGAGACATGTCATGTGCATGTCATGGCCGCACGCGTGCATCACAGGCCGCATGACGCCCGGGACGTCGAGCATGGTGACTTTACTGGAGTACGGAAGACCAGTTGCCTCCAAGACTGGAAGGGCGTCTATGTCAGCGCGTAGAAGGATGGTTTTCCCTGGCCCGTTTTCCAGCACGCCGACGACGCCATGGCCGCCGATGTCGGTGGTGATTTTGAAAGCCTGGAGATGCGATAGTTGGGATGCAATGGTTTTGGCAGTATTAGCCTCAAGATTCGAGAGCTCAGGGTGCTCATGAAAGTGCTTATAGAGCGCCTCGTATTTCTCGGTGTTTATAGGCGCGGCGAGAAGCCGGTCAGTCAAAGAGCTGGTGACTCGAAGGTTTGAACCCATAATTGAAGCAAGTAATGGCGGTTTCAACCTAGCGAAAGGATTTATCAACACATGGCAATTCTGGAACTTTCTAAAGATTGACATCTTTACTTACAAATTAATGTCCTTCGTGTTTCTTTCTAAGATAGATGGCAGTAGGTAAGATAACTCTAGAAATGCAAGGCCGTACGAAAATTTACCGCTTGACACCTGTGCTAGTGACTAATACTGAGACGTGCAGCCTAGCACGTGTTTATGGAATATTTAATTATAGAGCTAAATCAAATATCCGCTATACTAGCCAGAATATTTCTTTTGCAAGGATCAACTTAGCGATTCTTAGTTATTTATCACTTGATATAAACGGCGCAAGTTGCTGACCGACTCTTTTATTAACACAAAATTAAACAAATAATTATACTATTCTGAAACTTTATATAAACGAATTAGTCTACTCAGTATCATTTCTTATATCCTTAAGATTCTAAACAAATCCAACTAGCCTAGAGAGATGGTGGTTTTACAAAACGTGCGTAGTAAAAGAGCAAGGTATTTAGTCTAACAAGTATTGAGATGAAAGTAGTTATAAGTCATAGTATCCCAAAATAGATTGATACAGCTCAATTATCATGATTCGTAGTCCTGTAACAAAGCATCCCAGCTAATATTTCCTCTTGCACCAATATGCGTATACTCCACGTCCAGAATCAAGACCCGATGAAGAGTCTTTGTGACCCTAGCAATGTCTTTGGCAAGAGCTACCCCAGACCCCCAAGTCAGCCGATGCTTGTCAGACTTCCTCTCCCACAGTTCCACGAAATTCGTCAAGGCTGCTTCTCCATCACCCCTCAAATACTCCTTCTTAATAATCGCACCCAGTTCCGACTTTCCGACCAGAAGCGGCAACACTTTCCATTCATTGACCTCCTGCTTCTCACTCCCCTTCAGAATTTTCACCTCTGCAACTTTCGTAATACCGTGGACAAGTCTCTGCATATCTTCCCTCACCAGAGTCTTTGCTTCGCCTTCCAGGCGCTCCACACATTTGTACAAGATTAATTCCACACCATCTCGCGGACTGCTCTTCGTTCTCATGATTTTCCTCAGCTGCCGATCTTGCTCCTTGACCCAGTTCAATGCCGCCTTGTTGGCTGCCCGGGAGTATGTTTCTGACGCTGATAGCAATACGTGCATACATTTGTCGCCAACAACGTATGTCTTGCGCTTGAGATTTGCTTGGTTTTGGACCACTGGTGATCTGAATCCCATATTCAGATAATATTTGTCATTCGTTCCTGTCGCAAATGAAAGTTCTTTACTGGTCGAGTCGGTAACTTTCTCCGGACCCTTCCTTTGTTTTGCTGGAGGACTGGAACTTGCCAGATCGATGGTGTCGTATGAGCTTTCACTTTTCGGTATCTGAGGACTTGGGGACAAAGGCTTGCGGGGTGTCGGTATGGTAAATAATTCCTCTTTGACTCTGACTCGTGGAAGATGACTTGGAAATAGGGGAGTGTTGGGTGCTGGGTAGGTGAATGTTTCCGGTCTTCTGGCTCTCGCTCGCGGGAGGGGTGTAGGACTTGGGGATCCATCATTTGTGAGGTCGAAGACTTCCCCTGTGGAGTTTCGTTTCGCTGGCGGACGACTCGGAGATGCCTCACCTGCTAAGTCGATAGCTTCTCCTAGACCCTTGCCTCTGGCGCGCTTAGCAGCTGGGGCTGTATCATCTGGCACGTCGAAGTTTCCACCTTGGGTTCTCTGGCCAAGAAGAAGCTTGATGGCACCGGGGAGCTTTCCTCCGGAATGGAGCAACGCGCTCTTGGCGCTCCACTCCGTGATATATGGGAATACTTGCGTAATACCATTTATACTTTCTTGGATTTGGGCTTCTGAGTAGGTGCTTGGGTTGGTATTGACGGCTTCCGCTTGACCAGGCATGGGTTTGACAGGATAATCTGGCAATCCAGTAGGTAAGGGGGGCCTAGGACTTGGGCGTGGTTCTTGAGACATATTGATCTGGTTTTGTTGGCGGCTTTGTTGTGGTTGAATGGGAGTTTCCTTACTCTTTTATACTCGTTGGGTGTACGAAACAATTTGCTGCGTATATACCGCTTTGGTCAATTCACTATTTCAATGTCATCTGCTACTATACAAACTTTCCAATGAATTAAGACTCAAGCGGTCACTATGAGACATTCACCCTCAGCTGACCGAGGTGCAGTCTGGGGCTTAGGTGGTTTGTATACTGCTGCTCTATGGAACTTAATGACCTTGTCTCCGCTGTTGGGCTCAAGGTGAAATCTTTCACCCAACTGCCTGCTAACATATGGTTGAAGTTAGAACTATCTTCGGTATCCTGCTCCTTAGAGTCACCCCTTTCCACTCGATCCCAGAAACCTTTATCCTCATCTATCTGTTTCAAAGATATTTTAGAAAGATTGAAAACCTTGCGTGCTGCTGTTTCTTATTACATGTTGCTATTTTTAGCGAAGTGGATTGGATTAAAGATATAGGGAGGATGGCTATTTGATAAAACATGCCATGCAATGCTTCTCAAGCCTACCAGAAATTATCCCCCATCCCCAAATTCAGCAACTCTTTCTTCAAATTAACTGCTAACTGGTCCGTCGCCCAAAGTAGATTTACGAGTTCCCTCTTATTCCTTCTTTCGGTCTGTTCGAATAGAAACTCCAAGACCATCAATCTGCCTTGACGAGAACCTTCAAGGTCATTTTTAAGAGTGTTGGAATTGGCGACCTAGGCATCGATTTGGAAGCTACTGAGAACTGCAAAAGCTGTGAGATTCTGTCTTGTTTTGGGGGTCGAGTTGTGAGTTGTGGTGATTCTTGGATGCGTTTGACGGCTTCTTGTATGATGTTTAGAGCGGATGATAAGAGATTTGGGTGTTGGAAATTGTTATTCGTTGGAATATATTGTGCTTCTTGAATATGGACTGAGTGCTAGGTTGTTTTCTCCATATTCATCCGCCTCAATCACTTCTGCTTTCTGTTAATCCTTTCAAGCTTGAATAAAGAGAGGACAAAGGGTGCAGAACCTTGACATTCTCTTGAGGTTTTTGGTTTTTGGGATAGAGGTAAGATTCAAGAAACTTTAACTAATTCTGGAAGTTATGTTTCTTTAATCTGGTCCTTCTTACTCGTGGTATGCCAGGGACTAAGGAATGCATATGTAAGTCACGGAATAATCCTCTCAATCATCCATTCCAAATTCAGGGGCTCGGTTATCAGTAGGTGAGGGGTTGGGTTACGCGGCGAAACCTTTCTGCCGCATCCGAGACATGCATCCCCACCAAACATCAACATCAACCTCCTCCCATCCTCCATGACCATCATTGCAAGATCCCACATCGCCTCCAAACATCTACTAAAACGAGCAATAATCACAACAAGACCTTTGCCCTTCCAATTAACCACAATGGCATCAACACAAGCCGCCAAGCGCCAAAAGAGTACCAAAGACGTGCCCTACGAGCTGATCTACTGGCCGGGCCTCCCAGGACGCGGAGAGCACGTACGCCTAGCCCTCGAAGAAGCCGGCGCCTCCTACACAGACAGCGCGCAGCAAAAAGACGGCATCAACCTCGTCCTCGCCCAAATCAATCCCCAGAACCTCGGCGACGCATCCAACCCCCCTCCCTGCGCCCCTCCTATCCTCAAGCACGGCGACCTCACAATAAGCCAAACCCCCAACATCCTGCTCTACCTCGGGCCGCGCCTCGGGCTCGTGCCGTCGGCAGAGGAGGACGAGGACGCTATTTACAAGATCAATCAGTTGGCACTGACGGCGCTGGACGGCCTCTCGAACGAACCGCACGATTGCCACCACCCCGTTGCGACGGGCTTGTACTACGAGGACCAGAAGACGGAAGCCAAGCGTAAATCGGAAGATTATATCGCCAACCGCCTGCCCAAGTTCCTGGGCTATTTCGAGCGTGTGCTGCAGGGGGAGGCAAGCAAGGGCGGGAAGTGGCTGTATGGGGGTAATTTGACATATGCGGATTTGGTGTTGTTTCAATGTTTGGATGGAGTCAAGTTTGCGTTTCCGAAAGCGACGGGGAGGATTGAGAAGGAGGGGAAGTTTGGAAAGGTGTTTGAGCTGCATCGGGCTGTGCAGGAGAGGCCGAGGATCAAGGAATATCTGGCGAGTGAGAAGAGGCAGAAGTATTCGTTGGGTATTTACAGACATTATCCTGAACTAGATGAAGAGTAATAGAATGGACCATAACCCCATGTCCACGCTTTTGCCCTCAAATATCCATCTCGGCTTATGTACCCAAACTTTGGGTTTGAATTTACACCCAAGAACCCACGCCCCCTTTGAGCTCGCCGCAGGAATGAAACTGCAATATCACAATGCATCTCACCATCCTCCTCAATCCCCTAAAAAGATTCTCCCTCTGTCTACGAATACCAACCTCTCCCAGACCACTATCAGAAAAACCCAGCAACACAAACCTAAATTTCAACATTCGCAAAATGCAGTCCTAGAACTAAAAAGTACCTCTAAATCCCTCACTAAATCAAAAGCAAAGTAAGGACATTATAGGCCCCCCTTTCTCCCAACAAAGAAGATGCGGCTCGGGGATTTCATATATATACCGGCCTGCACCCCTTTAATTTGGGCACATGACTCTCATTATACATACATACAGCACTGTAGTGGTCACAGATACATATTTTTATAGTACCGATAATAGAATTAGGATATCATGTGGGGTTTCGGCTATAGTTGTTGAATAGGGGGGTAATTGCGCTAGTATGATTCGGGTCGGGAGAAGAGATTAATTCGACAGAATGCTGCTTGGCGATTTTGATCAAGTAATCTTGTATCGACCCTGTGACCCACAGGCTGTGAGTAGCATATTGTAAGGGGGAAGTAAGCTAATTGTGTAATTTGCTTAGGGTCTTTTCATTTCACAACAACACTCCAGGCATAAGCAGATATCAAATAAAAAATCCCCGCTAAAGCCAAGCATGCAATGTATTTTTGGTCATAAAAAAGTTAACAGCTTATCTAGGCCCAAGTTTTTCAAGGGCCTTCGAACCCTGTTCTTCCCACTCTGCTTTGCTTATCCACATACTCTCTTTATCCGCCATGATATTCGCCAGCACCGCTCCTCCCAGGAACACCATATGTCTCCTCCTGGGCGGATCCTCAATGCGGACCTTAAACTTATTCAACCGTTCCGGATTCCCACCCAGCACCTTCGTAAGCCATAACTGCTTCAGTTCCTTCTCTAATCGTGAGGGTAGGCCAGGGTACATGCTGCTACCGCCGGACAAGACGATGGCTTTGAAGAGCGAGGACCGCACATCAACGTCGGCGGCTTGGATGGTGTTGAAGAGGAATTCGGCGATACCTGGTTGTTCAACGTCGACTAAGTGGGGCTGGAATAGACATTCGGGGGCTTCGAAACGCTCGCTGCCGACTCGGATTACACGGCCGTCGGGTAAGGTGTAGCTCTCTACCAAGACAGTGGTATCCTCGCTCAGTCTCTGATCCAATTCCAAGTCGTATGAAACATAGCATAACTTCTCTTTAATCTGGCGAACGGTCTCGAAATCGGCGGTTCTGTTTAGAGCGTAGCCGCGGCGTAGGAGGAGGGCGATGAGGTTGCGGGTTACATCTCGGCCGGCGACATCCAGCCGTCGGGTCAGGTGGTTAAGGACGACAGATTCATAGACGGGCACAATGTGAGTTACTCCATCTCCGGAATCAACGACTACGCCTGAGCTGAGACCTATGAATCGTCAGCCATTGCCATATCCTGTCTCCAAACCATGTAAAATCCCACCTTGTGCATACAGCGCCAACACAGCTTGAATAGCGACATAAACACCGCCAAATTGATACCTCTCAAACATAACTTCGCACATCTGCTCCCTATTCTTCAGCGGATTCATCGGGGGCTCCGTAAGCAAAATCTTGCGCCCGGTTGTATCGACCTTCATCTTCTCGTAGAAAGTGTAGTCCCAGAGATGCTGCATATCGTCCCACTTCTTAACGATGCCATTTTCCATGGGGTAGGATACCTGCAGCATGGTGCGCGCGGCGGCTGCTTCGTCACCGCACATTATGTCTTTGATGACTAGGCCATCGTTGCCTTTTTCTTCGGAACGCAGGATGGGGCGTCCGACGATGGAGGGGTATTGGAATTCGGGGAAGTTCTATAGCAGTACTGCGATTAGTCCCTGCAGTCGTATTGCTGGAAGAAGAGGGGGGGCATACTTGCGCGGCGTAGCCAACTTTGAGGAAGCCGGTTCCTCCATCGAGGACTGTAGGATTGATGTAAGTAGATATACTCGAGGATTGGAACAATACACAATACCTATTGGAGGTTCCGACATCTTTGCAGACGGTAGGGAGCTCGAAGGATGTGGAAGGTAAGCTTGAGGTTGTTGATACGTAGTGGGGGCCTGTTGTGCGCTTGCGTTGGTGGCTCATTCAACCCGCCGTAGCTTCCCCTCCATGCCGGTCCGGTACACCAGTGGTGGCTGTTAGACTCCTGCTAGAACACTAGGTACTTAATTACTATACTTGCTTGCACCTTGTATTTTATATTATTTCTCCCACAAATTGATTCTTTGCGAACAACTACGAGTAAACCCAAGAACTTATTTCACCATGAGAATGACTTCTAAAAGAATCCTTCTCATCAACCCCAATTCTTCAACCTCCATGACGGATGGCTTGTCGACTTTACTCAAGGATATGAATCGGAATGGAACTACCTCATCCCAAATTGAGACTTATACAGCTCCTTCCGGTCCATCAAGTATCAACAATGAAGATGATGCCCTCGAAACTGCAAAGATCGTTCTCGCAGATATGGAATCAAGACTTTCTAATTACGACGCCTACCTCGTAGCCTGCTACAGCGTCCATCCTCTCGTCGGCATGCTCAGAAAGAAAGTTGCCCCTCATGTACACGTGACTGGTATTTTCGAAGCCAGCATTTCCACATCTCTATCCTTACTGCCATTGGGATCCGGAAGCAGTTATTCGAGGTTCGGGATTGTTAGTACGGGTACTTATTGGGAAAAGGCCCTTTCGGAAGGAGTGAAGGACTTTCTTGAGGTGGATGATTTGAAGAGCTGTAAGAGGTTCAAAGGGGTCGAAACCACAGGGTTGAATGCTGGGGAGCTGCATACTGCACCACCGGAGCTGGTTAGGAGGAAGATGATGGAGGCGACAAAGAGGTTGGTGAAGGATAAGGATGTCCGGGTTGTTGTTCTGGGGTGTGCTGGAATGGCCGGATTGGACGCCATTGTTGAGGAGGCTTTGGTGGAGGAACTTGGGGAGGATGCAAAGTATGTGCATGTTTTGGATGGGGTAAAAGCTGGACTTGGGATGCTAGAGAGTTTTCTTCGAGCTCTACCTCCTAAGAAGTAATTCGGTAAAGGCATCGAGGGTTTGCCTTTCTTGGTTGTTGTTGATACGAGGTATACTTGGGACTGGTCTTGTGTCTAATATAAAAGTTTAACAAACTACTATGCAGATCGCAGCGACAAAGCAGGGAGGAAAGAATACTCATACTGCCACAAGATAAGTTTCCGTCTGAAAGAGATGCGAGAAACATTACCTTTGCTAGATTTTCCAAAAACGCTACCACACAGATAGCCAAACATCGTCAAGACAACAGATATCTCAACCCGCCAAGTACTTGTTATTTGGCCGTGGAATAATTACATATCCGGTGCGACCAGCAACAAAACTTCACGGCTTTTGTAGCTACCTACCGCATCGTCTCTTAGTTAGAATATCATCTGCAAGAACGGGCCGTCAGATATCGGGGTCTGGACCTTGGTCGTCAAGGTGCGATATGCAACAAAACCTTGTGACAGTGGTCCTATTTCCCGCTTCCTAGCTCCGTCAATTGGGATGATAGAGGGGTGGAATGCAGTGACGCCAGACTTCTGGTTCCCATGAAAGCCATGTATGCGTCATGATGCCAGACTGATAGATCTCCCATTATCTTCCGTCCCTAACCGTGAGAGTCTCTGTGTCTGTATACAGTATCAGGGGTGACATGTATTCCCTTCAAAGGCTCCTCAATGGCCCCGCGCCAATTGCTACAGCAATATCCCACCTGGTCACAACATGTCACCACCAAATCGATTATCGAATGCCCTTGGTCTTGCTCGCGTGAATCTCGTATTGCCGTCCATATGTACAAGCACAATCCCCTAATTACTCCTCTCCCCACCCTTCGCCGCCCTCAACTCATCCATCTTCGCAACCCTCTTCTTGAACTCGTCATACTGGCATTTCTCATAGCTATGTCTCTCTGTCTGCCCATTTATCAGCCTTTGCTCAATCCCAATCCCGGTGTCTTCCCTCCACAGCCATATCCAACATCCGAGCTGCAATAGGAAACGGCGCTTACCTCACACTTCCAAGGCAGATAATACTCCTCATACCGACACCGGTTCAGCGGGATAAGCAAGTTCGCACAGCTGTCGCGGTAGGCGATAGGAAGGCGGGCTTCGGACATGGCTTCTCGTGTCGCTGCTACAATTCCACGAGTTAGATTAGCAATTGGAGGTTTGGGCGATGGGGAGGGGGCCATTGGAGCTTACGAGCTGGTTTTGAGTCGGTCGGGAGCCCGACGGCTGACTTTACGGTTTCGGTGACTGTCATGATGGATGGGTGGTTTGGGATTGTTTGGACAGGGCAATTGCGGTGATGGCGGTGGTTTGAGAGCTTGGTCGTTGGGAATTAGCTCGAATATTACGTAAGCCGCGATCTCGACGGCTCACATCGATGAACGGGATTTTTCAATAACTGTTGCTATTGTATTGGTTTTTTTATTTTGATCTTTACAACGTTCAAAGATTCTATATTTAGTCAGAAGCAGGAAGGAAAAGTACGCGGTACCCAATTCTCGGGAGAGGGGCGGGGGGGGAGCTTGGTTACTGTTACTATACTTTCTAGTTTCTTTTTTTTAAGTATTTCCTACTAGAACATTTTGTCCATGGAGTGAGTGGCAAGTGGCACTGTAGTAATATGCCAATATGCCTTCTATCTTAACAGAGATGCAAACAGCGACCCTACCCAAATGCTGTTTCATTACAGTCTAGCAAGTCAGGCTCTTGCATTCTATATGTGGTTGAGTCTCGAGCATGTTTTGATTACCTAGCTTTGCATGTCCGGTCTACTATTTAAGCTCGAATTGTATCTTAATTGATTCTTACCTAGGTAGGGTTCAATCCAACTCTGCCTGGTACTGTACCCCCAGGAAAGTGGGGCCTAGTTGGGTCACACAGAGGAGAAGCACCTCATAGTAGAGGTCTATATGTTTCCTACTATTACTGTGGTCTTTGGTTATGATTACAATAGGAGAATGGTCTCTGGGCCGGCAGAGCAATAAATGGCGGATGCTAAAGGACGGGGGCTTAGTCGGTGCCAGATATGCCAAGTCTCGAATCATCCGTGTCCATAGACTGGGCTGTTTTTTTTTTGGTTTTTTTTAGATATAATGACATTTTTTAAGAGGGAACTTCCATGAATTGGTCAAGAGCACTTCCTGGGCAATTTGTGAACAATTGGGATATATAACAATCTGCAAGGGAGAACGGGGAACGTGGGGTTCCTGTCCCTGGAGAAGTGAAAGGGCACAAGTAGGAGCTAGCCTGCATACTGGATATCAAGTTACTCCGTTGGTCAATTTCAAAACGCGGTACCATGAATCCTGACATTGACAGCCTAGCTAATCACAAAGTTTCCAGACTTTCTGATTCCACTTCATATCATCCACCCCACCCCAAGAGACCAATCCTTGTGCCCGCTATCTATCACTTACCCTTCCTCCCCTTACCACCAAGTCTTGACCTTCTTACACCTGCAAAACGTGTTCTTTTTCTGGCACACGTAAAAGCCCTGGTTATTACACTCATAACACCCCTCGTCACCCCCAAAGCACTGCCCCTTTCCGGGCGTACATTCGTCGCAGACAGATTTCCAGCCGCGGCTTTCTACGCCGACCTATACACACACCGGTCTGTTAGATCTAGTATATCTGGAACGGTCATGGCGGGGTGGAAGGAAGTGTGTATACGTACCTCTCCGCGGTTTGTTGTGTCTCCGACATCGATGGTAGCGGGCTCGGTGGGTAGGGCGGAGATATGGGCTGCGAGGAGGGTGGAGATGATGGCCAGAATGGTTGAGAGTTGCATCGTGACTAGTGCTGTTGTTGCTTTGGTTGTTGTTAGTCTGGTTATTGATTCTTTGGTTGCTTTGCTGTTGCTGAATTGTTTTGAAACTTGTGTGACGCTCATGATAAATAAGTGGAAGGGATCGATACCAAGAGAGCTTTTATATAAAGTTTCTTGGACGACTTGGATGAATCAGACCCAATTTCGGGTCTATATTCACGGTTGTAGTTATAATGAGATCCGAATTTCTAAACGTGAATCTTTTAGGATCTATGAATGATAAGCTTGAAGCCAAAATATCACAATAACTCTTCTGGTCATGCTGTGGATAATTTACATAGGGATGTCTTTCGGGTTGCTGCGGGATGTTGTCTTCAATGAGACGGGCAGCTTGACAACTTGAGAGGGTTGATGAAAGCAGCTTGATGGCTTGAATAAAGTGCATTGTAAGGAAAAACAACATCGATAAGAGCTGATACTGAAACAATCAATCGAACATGCCGCTATTTTCGCTCGTCTAAGGGTTCACATATCCCTCCTTTGGTCAAGATATTTGAGCGTTATGAACCAATTATATCTAAAGTTTGATGCTGCTCAAATTTGCACTAACGAAGTGCAGTGACTTGCTGGCACCTCATACAACACATTCGCGGAAGATACCCACTCAGTTTGGACGCTTTTGATTCTATGCCTTCTGCATTATTTGCATGATTTTCGCTCTTTGCGAGTCTACTATGCTATGGGCGCCCAGATCTAAGCAACATAAGGCTTGCCCGACCCGCTAAGATCAATGTATCCATATTCTTTCATTTCCTTATCTGCTCCCAGCTTCTTGCCCCACTCCTCCATATCCTTGAAAAACGCATCGACGTTCGCCTGCACACTAAGGTCAATGGGTTCCTGGTCCTTCCCAAGTTGCCTGATCTGAGTCCCAGCAGCAACGTTCGTCAAGCCAAAGTTGTTATCGTCAAGCTTGAGCTTAATAGCACCAGTCACTTTACCCTCCAGAATGTCCTTTGGAAGAAGAGGCTCTTGGCACGCTGGGCGAGCAAGTCCGACTCCGTCAACGGTATCGAGCGCTTTAGTCATCGCCCCAACAGTCTTAAAGCCTCCAGTAACGTAGGTCCTAGTCTTCGTTAAAGGCTTAACGATTTCTTCAGCGAACTCGATGAAAAATGATTCTCTCTTCTTGGTGCTCTCTCTTTTGTGTTCGAAGGCCAACGACTCATATGTTCCACCAGACAACTCAACGTAGTCAAATCGTGCCGCCTCCAATGCCTGACACAACTCCTTGGCTTCTGCGGGAGAAAAGCCTTTATCTTGGAATTCGACCGAGTTGACTTTCATTCCGACAATGAAGTCCTTGGAAACGCGCTTCTGGATTTCGTCTGCAATCTCGAGGGTGAGGCGTAGACGATTTTCTAGAGAGCCACCGTACTTGTCCGTCCGAAGGTTCGTTGTGGGAGAAAGGAACTGTGCGAGGAGGTAACCGTGAGCACCGTGGAGTTCGATACCATCGTAGCCTGCTTTGTCAAGAAACTCCGCCGCATGAGCGAAGCCTTCGGTTATCTGTGCGATCTCGTCTGTAGTGGCGGCGTGCGGTTTGGCGAATTGCATTCCCATAACATTTCCTATTGATTTAATTATTACTTGCTGAGCGAATCAAAAGTCGGGTCAAGACATACCTTCCAATTGAACGTCGGATGCTGACACGGGGTTCTTCTGTACCCTGTTCTCGACCTGTCGACCCGGATGACTGACTTGACCAACAATCAAGCTTCCATGAGCCCTGGCAGCAGTAGCGAGGTCTTTGAATGCCTGAAATCGTGGACCGGAGTATTCCGCATCTCGAGGGATAATAGGGTTTCCCATTGCCTCCAGTTGATCATACTCGATCATGATATTTCCAGTCAAGATTTGACCATATTGACCTTCGCCCCAGCGCTTGTAGACATTGATAAGGTTCTTTGAGGGGATACCCCGTTTCTTGAAGTCTTTAGGATCCCATGACGAAAGTCGTTCTGTCATAGCACCTTTCAAGAACCGGTTACTGGCTGTCTTGCCAGAGAACTCGAATTTGAGGGGTTTGCCCAAAGGCGAAGCATCCGAGCTGTCGGAGAGATAACGGTCTGGGGACATTGTGATATATGGAATGTGTATGGGGTAAGAGTGTCTAAATTTGGCTTGGGAAAAGAGAGGTAACACAGAGGAAGGAGAAACTATTTTATATACATTTTTACCCACTAAATGACATATTATCTCATATGCAAAAACATTTGTAAGCGTTGCCAAGGTCCAGAGCCATCATGCCACGAGTATTCGAGCGTTGTGGAGAAAGAGAGGGGCCAAATTGGTCAAAGCCATACAGTAATAGGAGCATACTGGACAGGTACGGCGTAACGAGGTATAGTCTCCCGGGAATCATCTCCGATGGTTATCTCCGATGGGTGTAAAGTTGCAAACGGATGTACAGTAGGTACGAATTTAGTAGGGAACAACGTCATGTTGTCAAAGCACGAGAAAACCCCGAGGTTGTTGTCAAGTACCGGTAGAGTTGATGATGGTGTTTCTTTTCGGCTGATGCGGAGTGGAGTGAAGTGGAGTGAAAATTGCTGACAAACGTACTGAGGGGCATAATCATGTGACTGCATTAATCTCCCCTCCTATGTCTTTTACTCGTACCCAGAAGGTGCATCAGGTGTGTGGAATTCTGCGATTCTTAGGGAAGAAGAGATTTGGGACTACCTAAAGTATGGAAATGATCTATATATATATATATATTTTTTTTTTCATACTTATATCCAATTAAAGTAAAGGTTGTATAATTAGAATGTAGCTTACACATTATTACGTGGGTTTTAGAGTTGATTACTATGTCCATGTCCTTCTCTGGCAAAGCAAGCGACCTCGGGACAACTTCGATTTACCGTCCCGTCTCTCTTACAATTGTCAACACAACACAACACCACAAATGCTCGGAAACACCGACTCCCATGCTACAAACTCATCCATAGCCTCTAGCAATTATGCCTGATATCGACTCCACCCCACATGCCTCCTCATGGCACCCTGAACAAGAGGACAAGATACCCCCTCTCCCACCCTTCTACTCTCCCAGGCCAATTCCCGTCTCCCGCGCCATCTCCGAACTCGATCTCAACTCCCTCAACTTAAGAGACCACTCAATACCCTCTCATCTCCCATTTGCAGACGCAAACTCCGAAGCCGAACCAGATGCGCCTCTCCCGGACCTCGTATCCCCCGCCTTCACCCCACCATCAACGCCCGGGACCTCGACGCCCTTACACCGTTCTGCCGCCCAAGAAATACCCAAATCTGTTCCGGTCGATAGTACAGTCGCCAATGGTGGTTGCGGGCAGAAGAAGCCGAAACTACTGGACAAGCTGCCGGATGTCAATTGTGTAGTAAGAGCGAGGATACCGACGACCATAGGTGGGATGGAGATGTTTTTACATTTATATCAGAATAGCGAGGATAACAAGGAGCATTTGGCAATTGTGTTTGGCAATGGAATACGGAGCAGGACTCTTGACAGGCCGAGAGAAGGGGAGACGGAGATGGATAGGTTGATTAGAGGAGCATACACTGGGAGATTATATCCGGGACGGACAGCTTCGAAAATGCCTGAAAAGGCAGGACCTGCTGCGACTGGGAAGCTAGGAGTGGATGGGGTGGAAAAGAAGAAAGACCCTCCTTTGGTCCGTATACATTCAGAATGCTACACCGGCGAAACGGTCTGGTCTGCACGCTGCGATTGCGGAGAACAACTGGACGAGGCTGCGCGACTGATGTCTCTCCCCGGCTCTGAAGGTGGCATCATTATTTATTTGCGACAAGAAGGCCGTGGTATTGGCTTGGGTGAGAAGCTCAAGGCATATAATCTCCAGGATCTGGGCTCAGATACAGTTGAAGCAAATCTGTTACTGCGACATCCGGCTGATGCGAGGAGTTATGGGCTGGCAACGGCGATGTTGGCAGACCTGGGACAGGCGGATATCAGGTTATTGACCAACAACCCGGATAAGGTTCGAGCGGTAGAAGGGCCGAATAGGGAGGTTGTGGTGAAAGAGCGAGTAGCCATGATTCCTTTGGCTTGGAAGGGGAAGAGTGGCGGGATTAGGAGCCAGGAGGTGGGCGGGTATTTGAAGACAAAGGTATGTTTGCCCACGGAAAAGTCTCCAGAACTTCACTAACATAATTTAGATCGAGAAGATGGGCCACATGTTACAAATGGGCGAACAGTCCTGACGACTTGATATGCAAGGACGAATTGAAGGCGATACGAGCAAGCCGTGTATACAACAGACTATATATGGGGCGATTCAGAGTGATGAAAAACGGATCTTGCTTTATAAATTGGATACGGAGTTTTCGAATTTCAGGAGTACTGGGGGATGGTATCACTGGTGGTATCGCATATATGGAACGGCACCAAAAGGATACTACGCATCGAATGCACATACAAATCATACGAAAATGTACAGAACAAGCATGTTAGGCCATGTAAAGGTTCTATAGCTGTGAGGTGCTATTAGCCTTCAAATGCACAAGAGTAATTTACACATTCCACTAAAGCGATTACGCTCTGTGCCTAGTGCCTACGACTCGTGAGCTACGAGTCATGTTCCCTCTGATTGAATCTTTGTTTTCCTTTCTTGCTATAATTATTGGTCGCAAAACCACTGGCCAAGTGGCCAGGCCCATGTTGTATTACCGGCAGTCCGTCGCAAAGCAAAGTCCCTCGTGCTTGCCACAAGCCATATCCCAAAAGGGACGCAAGATCCCACCAAACAAAATGAGGGGTTAACCCCCCTCCCCCCCAAGTCGTACGAGTAGCGTCCTTTCAAAAAGCCCCCAGATTCCTTAGTCATAACGTTTACTCGTATCCAACAACCGGATCGTCCTGCTATCAGCCCAGCGGCATCACTGCTGTACGGGGACTAGCGTGCATTCTGCAACCCATCACTGCGAGCTTCTTATCGCGAGGCTGACAGGGGTAGCTATGAGGGCAGGTAAATCGTCACATAAGTACTTCGGCAACGCCGTGATGGCCTTTTCTTCCTTCTCTCTCGTGGTTTTAGCAATTAGCGGAGAATTATTCAAGGTTATTTGATCTTCGACAATATGAGTGTTGATATTGAAAGGCACCATTCGACAGTTGCGGAGAGAGATGTCGACGAGTTGGCTGAGTTTGGATATAAGCAGGAGTTGAAGCGTGATTGGGGGTTGATGCATAATTTTGGCATTTCTTTCTCCATTATCGTGAGTTTTCTGCAGGCAGAATTCAAGGGTTTTGACTAAATGCTGGGGAAGTCGGTTATTACTGGTATTACAACTCTCTTCGAATATGGGTTAAATACTGGTGGCCCGGGAGGTACGTAGTTATCTACCTAAAAGAAAGCTATAGCTGATGGAAGCAGTCATGTCCGTGGGATGGATCATTGTCTCTGTCTTCACTTTGATCGTTGCTCTTGGCATGGCAGAAATCGTAAGCGCCATCCCCACCGCTGGAGGTCCTTATTATTGGGCTGCATTACTTGCTCCTTCCAAGCACTCCGCCTATGCGTCTTGGATTACTGGCTGGTAGACTCTCTTCACCCTCTTTCTGAGCCAGTAACTCACAATTCCACAGGTTTAACTTCCTAGGTCAAGTAGCAGTAACCACAGGAATATCCTTCGGTCTCGCAGGTCTCATCTCAACAACTGCAACCGTAAAGTCAGCTTACACGCCCACAGCCGGAAGAACAATCGGCATCTACGCCGCAGTTCTCATCTCCCACGCAACAGTAAACACATTCGGTGTCCACGTCTTGCGTTACTTAAACAATAGCTCCATCGCCTTACACTCGCTAGGAGTAACAGCAATTGCTATCGCTGTCCTAGCCAAAGCACCCACGCACCAAAGCGCCAAATTCGTCTTTGCAACTTTCTACGACGGAACTGGAGATCCAGGCTGGAGCGTACGCGCTTCCCCGGCATACGTAGCGGCATGCGGCGCGCTCATGTCCCAATACACGCTCACTGGATTCGACGCGTCCGCGCATCTGTCCGAAGAAACACGCAACGCCTCCTGGTCCGCCCCCATCGGAGTCATCTCCTCAGTGGGCTTCTCGTCCCTCTTCGGCTTCTTCGTCATCCTCTCCTTCCTCTTCTCCATCCAAGATTTCGACAACACCGTCACTTCGGTACGTTTCTCGCAGCCCGTGCTCCAAATCTTCGTCGATGTGTTCGGCGATGATGGGGCAGTGATCCTCATGTGCCTCATCATGATCTGTGTCTGGCACTGTGGCTTGTTCTCCATGACGTCCAATTCCCGCATGATGTTTGCCTTTGCCCGCGATGGCGGCATCCCCCGCTTCTTCCATAAAGTCGATGCGCGCTTCTCCAGCCCCGTACGCACCGTCTGGCTCGCTGCGACGCTGAGTTTCTGCCTCGCGCTGCCGAGTCTAGGGAGTAGTGTTGCGTTCGCAGCAGCCACTTCCATTGCGACGATCGGGCTGTATATCAGCTATGGGATCCCGATCTTAATTGGCTTGATTTACGGCGCTGAGTTTAACGCGCGCAAGGGCCCGTTCAATTTGAGGATCTTTTCGAAGCCCGTTGCTTTTATAGCGGTGGCGTGGATCTGCTTCATCAGTATTATTTTCTGTCTTCCGACCGCGAATCCGGTGACGAGTCAGACGCTGAATTACACCGTTGTGGCAGTGGGCATTATTGCTGTGGGTGCTAATGGTGTTTGGCTGCTCTCGGCGCGGAAGTGGTTCGTTGGGCCGCAGAAGGAGGTTCAGGAGGCTCAGCGGCTGGGGGTTGATTTACTGGAGC
Organism: Lachnellula cervina; assembly: GCA_007825325.1. Lineage (NCBI taxonomy): Eukaryota > Fungi > Ascomycota > Leotiomycetes > Helotiales > Lachnaceae > Lachnellula > Lachnellula cervina. The sequence goes on along the minus strand of QGMG01000047.1, from coordinate 20,088 downwards.
CGGGGGCTCTGGAGCAAGCTGAGGCTGAGGCGGAGAATGGAAAGGATATTAAAGTTTGAGTGCTTTTGGTCATGTTGTTTTCCTGGTTCGTTGATAGAAAGCATGCTGATACAGAACATAATTGGATAATCTGCTAACTATTCCGATTTCTCATACTGATACTGGCAGCATCAGCAATTGTCCCAGACTCACTCGTCCATTATCATTCACGTCCATGATCTTATCAATCTCCTCGAATTGATCACTTAGCCCTTCTTTTCCATCCATCATCCAAATCCTCCTGCATAGCACCGTTTATATCACCTACCCAGAAGCATCCTCAAGTGAGCCTACCACATTCTCAGACTACGGTGTGAAGAAGGAGAATGATAATAACCGAAGTAGCTTCGGAACTTTTTAAAACCCTACTCGAAGAATATCTTGTCTTTGAGTTTCTTTCCTTCTTCTTCTATCTTTCTTTCAAACGAACAAACTAATCTTTGCGAGGGTTTATCAAATCTCTATTAATCTTCCAACTCTTTACACGCGCCTACTGTTTTCCTTCCGTGGTATAATTACTATACAAGCCATTCTATCCATGACTTGAACCATCTATACATTTCGTCACTCGCGTTAGCATTAATTGCGAGGAAAGTGCCGCCAACCAAGCATAATGAAAAAACAGTACGACCTCTGAATCTAGGATTCCAGGTATGGTCATAATCATAAATCCATTGCCTGATAATTATTCCCTTTCCTCCTATATTAATAAACTCTCTTTTCTTTGCTGTATATTCTACTCCCTTTCCAGCTTTGTGAAGCCTAGCCTGCAAGATTCCAGACGTGGCGCGGGGCGCGACCATAATTGTCTTTCAGAAATTGCAAGTGCTTAACCCCTTCTTTGACAACCTCCCTTTCTTTTCAGTTGGAAAGAAAACATGGCTGCAAACGGTCAATACTGGAGGACAAAGCATGCATTGATATCCCCAACTCTTTATAAAACATGGCAGGCATTATTACATATTTCGCATTTCTAGATCTATTGAATACGGTACAGGAAATTATCCCAATTGCTTCCATGGACATTTCGAGTTCGCAAGACCTATACAAACCATACATCTGAATATCTTGCTCTACCCCAACTATCTAACTTACCAACCCAACCACCCACACACCCACCATGCCACCAGCCACAAAACAAGAACTCCAAACCCTCCGCCGCCGCCTCTCCCTGGCCAACCAAGCCGTCCGCTCCGCCCGCCTTGCCTCGTCCTCGTCCTCCAGCACCGCATACGAGCGCGAACTCGCAGCCCGAGACGCCATCCAAGCGCAGCTCAACGCGGCAGAAGGCACGAGCAAAGAAGAGCTGCTGGCGAGACTAGTCGCCGCAAGTGCGCACGTGGATCACGAGTGGGCGTTGTTGAGAACCAAGGCCTTCTCGGCGTCCCGGCATGCTGATGCGTTGCGTGCTAGGGCTGTGATTCAGGACCAGCTGGATGCGATAGAAGCTGCGGAGACTGAAGAAGAAGAAGAAGAGGCGAGGAGGGCTAGCGAGGTCAAGGAATCTCCGCGCGCAAAGAGTAAGAGAAAGGGAAAAGGAGAAGGAAAGGCAAAAGAGACGGAGCCCAAGTTTAAAACTAGCCCGAAAAACATGACACGGGCAGCGCGCGAGAAGCGCCACTACGACCGCGAGCAGTTCCGGCGCAGACGCCTCTGGCTGGAGACGTTCCGCGCGAAACGCCAGAGGCTGCTCTACAGCGGCACCGATCTCGGGAAGTTGAACTACATCTTCGGCGCCAGAAAGCTGGCTCACGAACTACCGGCTTCCGACGACGAGCTCTTCCTGCTAACGGCTCATGACCCAGACGACCTGACGGAGATTTGCCCCTGGTGCAAGAACGAGCTCGGGTTAGATACGGGGTCGAATGAGGAGGTTCTGGGTGATGTGTGCAGACTTCCTTGCGGGCATCATTTCCATGATGTGTGCGCGGAGGAGATGTTGGAGGAAGAGGAGGAGAATAGACCTCATTATGAGGATTTGGAGCAAACGAGGGAGAATTACACGTGTCCGATTTGCGCGGTGAATTATACCGATATTCTGCACCTAGAAGAGGTGGGGAATATGCCGTGGACTGGATGGACGCAGGAAACGGACTTTGATACCGATGTTGAGAGTTCGGAGGTTTCGGATGACGAGCACCACCACGTGCCTGCGGGTAGCCTGGAGAGGGAGAGAGAGCTTGAAAAGAATACAGGGGTACACAGGGTCGTAAAAGAGATAAACGCTGGTGTAGAGCTCGGTGATGAGGAGAGTGAGGAAGGTTCGGCACCTCCTGAAGATGCCAACGATAAAGGAAGAACTCCAAGCAGAAGCGAGTCGTCCGATGATGATGATGCACCAGTCTTATCTTTTAAGAAAGGACACCAAAAAGGTTATAGTCTTAGCAAGAGATCACGCCGTTCTTTTGACGAGCAGGAAGAAGATTTCCAAGATTTCCAAGATTCTCAAGAGGATAACCACGAGGTGCATAATAGCGGAAGACGGATCATTGACAGCGACGAAGAAAGACCACCAAGGAGAAGCGGATCATCCGATTATAGAACACCAGCGGAATATATCAATAATGAATCTATATCCTCAGGACGTATCTCGATTACCTCTTCCCGATCCATCGAGAATGAATCTATATCCTCAGGACGTATCTCGATTGCCGCTTCCCGATCCATCAAGAATGAATCTATATCCTCAGGACATATCTCCATTACCTCTTCCAAATCCGTCAAGAAAGAAGAGGAGCAGGAAGAACTCCTCGATATTTACGAGGAGGATAATGGCGAAGGAAGAGCCCCAAATGGAGGCGGATCATCCGATGACCGCTCACTAGAACACAGCACCCATACACCTCCCATAGACATCTCATCAGAAGACGATAGTACTGTCGACCTGTATGATATCCCATCATGGCATTCAAGAGAAGGGGATACTCCTGAAGAAGAAGAGGAACCTCCCATCGACGTCTCGTCTTCTCGCGACAGTCATGTCAACATGTCTGATATCCCATCTTGGCATTCAAGAGAAGGGGATACTCCTGAAGAAGAAGAAGTGGCAGAAGAGGATGATGATGACAATGATGACCAGCCTCCTCGTCAGAATAATAAACGTAAGCCTGAAAGCCACCGGGGTCAGAGGCGCGGAACAGATCAGTCTTCCGAGGATGGGTCTTCCGAGGAAGAAGAGGTTGAAGAAGAAGTTGATGAACAGCCTGCTAGGAAGAGGACGAAGCGTGCGCCGGCTGCTAGAGGCGCAAGAGGTGGTAGAGGTGGGATTGCAAGAGGCGCAGGAGGGGCATCAAGTACAGGACGGGGCGCTCCGCCGGCTCGTGGGGGCAGCAATAATAGGGGCAGAGGTAGCGCCAGAGGTAGAGGTGGACAAAGCGCTACAGGACAGCCAAGGGCGAGACGGGGTGCGCTGACAAATGATTTGAAGGGGTTGGCTGAAGATCAAGCGGGATGGGGACCTTATTGGAGAAGATAGTGATTGGGTTTTGTTTTGCTTGATTCCATGTTTTCGTATATTACTGTCGGTTTACTAGTTCTGGGAATTACATTTGATGCAGTTGTATTGAGTGCAATTCGTACACTACCACTGGGTATTTGAGATCCTAGTCGGTTCAATGTTCCGCCTAGAAAACTTCGACCCCAAGGCGAAGAAAGCGTGCGCTGTGTCTATAGTCTGCAGCGTAATTCAGATTCCTGGACGCATCAGGCTAGAAAAGGAACGGAGACAAGCAAAAGAAAAGCTATTGATAAAGAGCAATACAGCAATAGCATTTCCTTTGCACCGAGGATTGAATCCACGCTCCACACTTTTACCGAAGTTTGAATTAAACCAAGCGTCATGAAATAGAATGCTTCACTAGAAGTATTGGTTGGAACTAGAAACCGTAGGCAAAGTAATGAACATCTGCAGTATCGAACACACGTGTGTGAGAAGAAATCCCATTTCAAAGACAGTGTCCCACCAAGAGACTGTGGATAAGGATAATGAAGAGTCAACTTGATCCATCATCTACATCCTGTAATTCATAGCTTTTCCCCACCCTCTTTCCCATGTAGCTCGCAAAACGCCTTGAAGGTCGTAAACTCATCATCTTCACTCTCCAATACCACCTCAGCCGTCGCACCCACAAAATAGACGTATCCAGGCTTTACCTCCTCTACCTTGGGCCCCACACTGATCTTCCCATTTCCAGTTGTGCAGATGAAGATGCTTGGTCCAGCGATTTGCTCAAATGTAGCCTTTGCGCCTTTCTTCTTAAGACTGGTTCTTACGACGCTGAATTCTTCGATGGGAGGATCGTAAAGGATGGCTGACGAGCCAGAGGAGTATGCGTCGCGATTTAGAGTAGCGTATGGGTAGTCCACTGGCTCCATCTTCTGCTCTTCAATTGGAGCGTATGAATAAGTGAGCATGGAGATCAACGTATCAACATCCTTGAACTTGGGTGTAAATCCAGCCCGAACAACATTATCAGATGCAGCCATGCATTCAATAATATCGCCACTGAGATATGCGTGGATATCATCCGCCTTTAAGAACATGGCCTCGCCGACCTCGAGCGTGACGTAGTTGAGGAAGAAGAGGACGAAGAGCCCAATATCGCCTGGGAATTGCTTGTTGAGCCGTACGACGAGATCCGCCAATTCTTGCCCACGGTTTGAAGGCCCTCCACCACCTGCGAAATCAGCGCCTTCCTTTTCCGCGGAGGCAATCAATTCCTTTGCAGCTTGTTCAACATCCTCCTTCTTCGAGTTCATCAGGGAACCAAATGCCTTTTGTAGTGCTTTCTTATTTTTCTCCTCGTCTTCCGGCTTCTCTGAGGCTTCTTGCCCCTTCACTGCTGATTTGAACGCCTCGACTTCTGACTCGCCTACGAGTTTCTTCAGGGATGAGACCGTGGTCAGGAAATGTGCCGTTTCTGCCAAAGGGCGGAATCCGCAGAGTCCATCGAACGGTGTGATAGCAATTGTCATCTCAGGCTTGTGATTGTCGTCGGGGTAATTCTTGCTGTCCTTCTTATGCAATTGCTCGGCGAGCTTCTTGTTTGGGTGTGCTTGTATACTGAGTGCCTTGCCAATGGATAGCACTTTGAACAGGAACGGCAATTTGTTTTCGAATTTCTCGCTGATTTCCGTGGACATGAGAGCCTGGTTATCTTGTACGAGGTCGAGGAGGGTTCGCTTGGTGTCGACATCTTTCGAAGGGTTGGAGGGATGCGTACCCATCCATAGCTATTGCCGTGAGCTGGGTACAGAGATTTATCAAGTGCAAGGTACCTCTGCATATGGCTTTTCTTCTTGGATTGAGAAGTTGTCAGCCGGGGTGGCAGCAGCGAATTTTGCGGCAGCAGATTCTTTGCCTACTTTGCCCCAATCGTAGCTGTTGACTCCGCATTGGAGTCTGATCAATGGGACTTGCATTGTGATGGGTAGAGGAAATAAGTTTTGGGAATAGCTTCCAATGGAAGAGATTGACTACGGATCAAACAAAAAAGAAGGGGTGAGGGATGTGAAATGTTAAACTCATGTCATACTCAACAAGGTACAAGTACAAGTAGTTACCCCGCGCTATTCGCCGGCGGCCAATAACCAGCGTCGGTCTGTGCGCTACAGTAGACAAGGCTGAACCGGGGCTGGGCTGGGCTGGCTGGGCTGGCTTGGACCGACTCTATCCACTCCAGACAACACTCACCATAGCATAGCTCCTTCTCCTTCTACAACACCACGTTGCAATAATTCAACTACAATTGAGTCGCACCCGTGGAAAGTACGAACGGATAGTGTCGCAAGCTTCCAAGGTTCCTTTCCAGGTAAGTAAGTCATGACCATATCCCACGTCGCCGCGGATATTATCCCCCTGTTTTTTGCACGCTATACCCGCACCGAATTCCCATCATGGCGGAGGACACGCATACTAATTCTTTCCTCCTCAAAAGGCTTCAATCCAAGGACAGCCAATTGGCTGAAGAGAAGTTTGTGAACGAGGCCACTAAGCTCGAAATTCTGTCCGGCGAAAGTCAGCGGCTCACAAGAATGTCTTCGCAAAGAAGGGCTCCCCGTAGTGGAGCACGTGGAGGTGCTCAAGAGAATGGCGAAGAGCAGCAATTATGGCAAGATTGTGTCTCTGTTCTGGCTGAGCTTCAACAGAAAGAGAAAGAGGCAGAGGATCTCAAACAGCAGATATTCGCCGAGGAAAGTAGACTGTCGGAGGCTAAACGTAATGGAAGAGGTATGCCGTTTCCATAACTCTTGCATTTATTCTCGCCTTGGGGCTTTCCCTCACTGTAACAACATATATGCTAATATCAAGAAGAGCCTTCCGTCGCAGAGTATTACACTTTAGAATGTATGTACCGCGACGAGATTAAGATTGCAAAAGACCAGGAAGCTCTCATTGGAGTGGACGATACTAGTGGTCTCAAGCAAAACGTCGGTCTTCTTGCGGCAATGGTCAAGCATAACGAAGAAAAGGTTGAATCGTCCCTGCCACGCGGCTCTGCTTCTCGCGACTCCCGTGATTCGCAATCTCGTTCTGGGATGGATATGGATGGAACTTCAGATTCTCCTGGCCCTCCAGCTGCAGATAGGCAAGCTCGGAAACTTGGCGCCGGTCGAACGAGTAGTCAGCCTCCGAGAAACCTGGATGTGATTATCCGATCTGAAGCTCCCTCTGAACCTTCCGAGCGAAGCTCCAACAAGCCAAAAATAGTCTACGCTGTTGGCGACGAGGTGGCTTTCAAGCGCAAATCAGGTGACGACCTCGATTGGATTCAAGGCATTGTCACAAGAGTCATTGGAGAGGGTAAGAGTCGACGATATGAAGTCCGGGATCCATATCCTGACGACAAGGCCGCTGAACTGAACAATAATTACAAGTCTTCCGCCTCCCAGATGGTACCGATTCCATCTGTAGGTGCAAAGTTTGAGCATTACGAAGTTGGAAAGCGGGTTCTTGCGCTCTACCCATCAACATCCACCTTCTACCGGGCTGATGTTAAGCGGATGCTTGAGGGTGGTACCAAGGTTGAAGTATTGTTTGAAGAGGAACAGGAAGGGAAGGAAGTTGAACGCCGGATGGTCCTGAATCATACAGGCCAGTAAACATGGATTGTTTTGATTCATTCTAATCGTAGAGGGATATTACGCATATACGAGGAAGTTAGATGGACTTTAACTCAAGACTGAGTTCCAAGACCATATCGATAACGGGAGCATATCTTTGGTGTACGGCATTGGAGTATTGGGCCGGAATACCCCATAACTATATTTTTTGGGCAGCATGCATCTTTAACATATTTCTGGCCGTTGGGAATTGAACTATAGAACTATAGAATCCAAGTCAGAACTTTATACAGTAAGCTTCAGCTCGATGTGAAGTCTAAAAACCAGTCCAATGCCGGCACCGGCACTTGAGAAATTAACTTGATATCCCGAGTCAGGTGACCTTGCTAGTATCATCTCCCGGCTTACTAAGATTCGAGTACAGTAATCGCGCGCTTTGCCCCTGAAACAACCGCGTTGAGGTTGTCCAGCGCAACAATCTCACTTGGGAGATCAGCAAAGCTCGAAATTGGCATTCAAAAAATCTCAATCCCTTTCTCGTCACGCAGGACTCATAATTTCACACCCCTCCCCTCAATTTCTCCCGACATCAAGTCCAATTTCGCTTCAAAGCCCCTTTACGGAACTACATTATTAGAAAACGGCGACTCCTCCTGAAGGAAGCAAGTCCTTCCGCCGCACAATCAGTTTCAGCCTTGTTCACTTGTACCTGTTTGTGAATAGAGTCCTGCGCACTACCTGATCAAAAAGGCATCGCACCGCATCTACAGTCCGCTCGCGAATCCAATACCAATCCAAGCGCAAACCTCCACCTCCACGCGCGCTCATACCCTTCCTCACCCATCACACCGCAAACATGGGCGGCCAAATCTCGAAAATGATGGGCAAGATCTTCGGATCGAAAGAAATGCGCCTGCTGATGCTCGGACTCGACGCCGCGGGCAAGACGACGATTCTCTACAAGTTGAAGCTCAACCAGGATGTGACGACGATTCCGACGGTGGGGTTTAACGTCGAGACGGTTACATATAAGAATGTTAAGTTTAATGTTTGGGATGTGGGGGGACAGGATAAGATTCGGCCGCTTTGGAGGCATTATTTCAGCGGTATGTACTACGTTCTCCTTGCTTAGGAGTTGAGGGGGTGTAGGGATGGCAGAGAAGAGAGGGGAATGAGGATGCAATGCTGATAATTGTGATGATAGGTACGCAAGGACTTATCTTCGTCATCGATTCGAGCGACAAGGTACGCATAGAGGAGGCAAGACAGGAATTACACCGTATCATCAACGATCGAGAAATGAAGGAATCGCTGCTCCTTGTGTTTGCCAACAAGCAGGATGTTCCAGGAGGTATTTCCCTCCCCCTTCCTTTGCCCCAAGCAAATATTAACCTACTTCGTTCTACAGCAATGAAACCACAAGAAGTCACAGACGCCCTCAAGCTCACCACATTGAAAGACAAGATCTGGTTCGTGGTACCTAGTTGCGCTACTACAGGCGAAGGATTATTGGAAGGACTGGTATGCTCTCTTCTGCTGGTGGAATTCGAGTAGTGGCTAACCTGTGGAATTAGGCCTGGCTCTCCAACAATGTCAAATCCCCCCCAAACGGCCAAGCAAAGAAATAAGCCCTCGAAATCCATCAACCACCTCGATCTCCACCACGACTCCCCTTTCCCACCCAACCCCCGAACCTCCTCCAAGACACACCAACGAACGAACGAGTGAACGAACAAGGTCACGATCGGAGCATTGGAATTGGCGTTCTAGGCTCCCCCAACACAACCAACCTACGACCCCCTACACACAACACATCACATCCACACCTTTGCCTTTACCTTTGCATGTACATCTTCTGCTTCCAGCGTTTCGATCTTTTTCCCTACAACGGCGGCGATACCAAAATCTTTCTTCTTATCGGGGTTCTACTTTGACAAATACCAAAGTGAACCTGATAAATTTGCCTCGGTATTTTTTTTACACATTAAGTCAACTTTACATTCGGAGGAGCGTGAAGAAGGAAAGGGGTTTGGGGCTTTTTAAGGAGATTGTAATGATACAGTAGAGGATTTGTAATACATAGTAGCTAGGGTATTAAGGAGCCTGCCGTTGAGTACCTAATGAATGAAATATGAAATGGATTTGGGATATTGATCTTATGGATGGATAGTTCTTGAAGTATTGGAAGCTTGAGTGATGTTTGTGATTGTGATTGTGATTCAGTATGGATATTCATGCTCTCTCTCTCTCTCGTAATAACGATATCCACCCCCTAACGCCTATCCCATCCATTCCATCCATCCCATCCCAATCTCAAACCCCATCCCTTCCCTTTATTCCCCATTTCCCAATCCTCCAACCCAACCAACCCCCTCCCTCACCCATTTAGACAACCATGCCCATACCCAAGAACTAAACGAGAAGAGCTAGGGCTCAGCGGAAACAATTCAACCCACACAACCGCATCCTCCACACCGGTTTGTGCACCCCGTGTCTATCGGCCGTGACGGTGCCGCCTGCGCGTTGGTTGCCGAAGCCTTTGCTCCAGAAGAGGGGCATGTTGTTTTGGTTTGTTTCGTTCGATTTGGTTGATTTGGTTTGTGATGCGGGGGTTTGTGCGTGCGGTGGGGGATTGGATTGATTTCTTGCTTCGTGGGTGAGGTGGATGAGGTGAGGTGAGGTGAGGTGAGGTGGTGAAGGTGTCTGTGTCTTGTTTCTGGAATTTTAAATCTTGGCTTGTGGGTGAGAGGTGAGGTGGGATGTATGTTTGTTGGTGGAATGGAATAATCACGAGGAGTTGGTAGGGGTTATGTTGGGAAAGAGGAGAGAGGTGGTTAATTGTTTTGGTTGTATTTATTCGTTCCTTCCTTCTATTCTATAGATATGACGTCTGAAATCAATCAGGGATTGGGTTCACCAGGTTGGCTTGGCGATATCTTGGCCTTGGCTTGGTGGGTGACTTGCTCCGTAAGTTGTGAGAGAAGGCATGACATATTCTGCAGATCCGCCACACCAATCTTGCGCCACTTCTGTTTGCCGCCAACGGCGCTTGGCTTTCCTTTCTGCACACCGCTCCCTTGGTACTGTACCGTTGGAGTGACTTCCTCTTTTGCATATGGCGTGCATATGTATATGCACGTTTCCTTCCCCTTTCTCCTCATTAGGAGCAAGGAGAATAACAACATGATGATTCGGCAACCTCAAAAGCAAATCACTCCTTAAGCCTCTTCCCCGGCCTCGAATCATCCGGCAACCCACTCCTCTTGGTCCCCGGCAGCGAACTCGTCCGGATATCATTATCATCCTGACTAACCCTCCGATGCGGATACTCCATCTTCATGCCCTCGAAACAATTCGCACTCACCTTGTCCCCGCTCTGGAAGAAACTATGGTTTAGCGCCGCTTGTGCAGTGAGTCGTTTCTCGGGGTCGTATTCTAGTAGTCCGCTTAACAGCTTGTATCCTTCTGGACCTAGGGATGCGTTGGAGCTGGGGATGCTGGTGGCCGAGTGCGAGTTGATGGTACTGTAATACCACTTTTCCAAACTCGATCCACCGTTCTTGTGATGCGAAGATGCGGACAGAGTTGTCAGTTGCGCGTACTCGGGCATATTAACCAAATGCGGCCACTGTTCCTTACGCGGCAACCCCATGATCTCTACAATCTTCTGCATCTGGTTTCTTTGAAACGGAACCGTTTTCTTACTGTCCATCTTGGCCTCCTCTCCCTTAAAGATCGGGCGTAATGAGAGGAGTTCCGCAAATATGCAGCCTATGGCCCACATGTCTATCGCGGGAGTGTAATGTCTGCTTCCGAGGAGCAGCTCGGGGGCCCGGTACCAGATTGTTACGACGACCTTATCGCCTGAGAAGAGCGAGTGCAGGGGTTTGTTGAATAGGCGCGCGAGGCCGAGATCACCAATGCGTACTTCGCCGGAAGAAGTGACCATGATGTTTGCGGGCTTGAGATCGCGGTGCAGTACCCAATTGGCGTGTAGATATTGGCAGCCATTTAGGAGTTGGAACATGATGCTTTTTACAGTGGCCGGCGGGATGGGGTGGCGTGTTGGCTGCGTGTGGTGGTGGATGATTTGCAGGAGGTCGTGCTCGGCGTACTCGAAGACCATGAAGATGCATTTATCTTCTAATATAATCTCGATCAAGCGGATGACGTTCATGTGACTTAATTCAGAGCAGAGGGCCATTTCTCGGACGGCGGATTGAGAAATGCCTGTATACTGGATCTGTTCTCCTTCCTTGTCTGATATTTGTTTAGTATTCATCATCTGGTTTAGGATAGGTAGCGAGATTGGCTGACGGGCTTACCGGGCTTGAATTTCTTGATGGCAAATTCGCCCGTCTGACCGTGACGGCCGACTGCCTTGTAGACGCGTCCATATGTTCCGCTGCTAATGAAACCGATCACTTTGTAGCGATCAATGACTCGGACTTTGCTCTGATATCCCATGTTAGGGCCAACACCCCTATCACTCGGATCTGAAAAGAATATTAGCAAAGTATGAAGTTAAAAGCAAGAACAAACAGACGGAATGGGGGATTGCGTCGAGGAAACATGTCGAGATGTCTCGGGAGGAGCAAGGTAATCAGATGACCGAATCTCAACGTCACAACGTAATTATGAAGCCATCGTAAGATTAGGTAATCAAGATGAGACGAGACGAAGGAAGGAGAGAGAGAAAGAGAGAAAGAGAAGAAAGAAAGGAGAGAAAAGTACCATCAAAAGCTTGCTGAACGCTTCTCTTTAAGGTTTGAGTTCTTGACCCAGAAACCGAGGATGGGCCACCTCCACCTCCACCGCCGGAGGATGGCGGGTTGCTCATTATTTCTTCGTCTGGTTACCGTACCGTACCGTAATAAGCAAAAATGGTTTCATGCACTGCACGTGTGCGTGCGTGCCACCTGCGGGCGGACCGGGTGATAGACGCGGAATAGGGGCGAATGCGGTATACGGGGTGTGTGTAATATAATGTAATGTACAAGTAATGTAATGTGTGGGATAAGAGATGGCGGCTTGGCTTGGATTGTGGATTGTGGATTGTGGATTGTGGATGCGAGGTGGATGTGATGTGCGGTGGGGTTTTAGCTGCGCTGCCCTTGTTAATGTCATCAGACTACCGATAGGTAACTACTTCTCGTAGCCACCGAGTAAATGATACTTTTAGTTCTGATCTCACCCACGGAGAAGGTTACCTGACTTGCGTCGATGAGTGTTCAAAGAGGTAATTGGCGCGTCAAATGTACAATCCGAGGCAGAAGGAGGGGTAGCGGCTAGGTAAATGTGATAGTTGATATCCGGAGTATGTATGCGATATGCGTATGCGTATGCGTGTGCGGTAACAGCGACAGATTTACGTGACGGGATTTGGTCACTCCCTCAGGTAGCCAGGTAGTGTGTTCTTAGAAGTTCCTCATATGGATAGGAATGGACATGTGTCTGTGTCACCGGTACCGTTACCAACGCAGGGCTCATCCAGTGACATGCAGTCAGCTGGAGAAGGTGGTCAAAAGTGGAAGTCGAATATGGCTACCTGATTTGTTACCAGCTGCATGGATCCAACAGTACAGTAATAATAGGTAGTGTGAGGTTGAGAGCGGGGTAATAGATTCGTGAGCTTGAGGCCAAATGCGGAGTTACTGTACGAGTATAGACGGACATACGGAGTGATATCCGGTCATTCCAAAGTGACAATGACTGTATGACAATGCATAAGGTAGCAAGCAAAAACAAAAGCAAAAGCAGTCAGCAAGTCGGGAAGTATTGAAAGGGGTAAGATTCATGGAAGATATCATATCCATACAAAGATGGATGGCACGACGTTGACATATTAATAATTGCCTATGGGATTTCGTACCGTACAACTCCAGGAATCAATCCTCACCTATGTCCCTCCTCCCATTCCTATTGGCCCCTCAGCGGCTGATTGCATATCTCCCGCATAACTGTTTCATAATGCTGCACAAATCTTGGGTGACACAAGCACAAGTCAACGACATGTCTTTCCTCCTACTGTACGGACTGTTACTGTACAACCATCATCTAATCGCGGCAAGAACAAGCGATCTGCAAATTGCTATTCTACTACTCGACTTCTAATGGCGTCCAGCGGTGTGCGACAGTGCATTCGAGATGTAACTCTGTACCTGGTCTTTCTAATATTCATCTCTACTCTTGGACCGCTGCAGTTCGGTTTCCATCTGGTAAATAATATCAGTTCGCTCCCCGCAAACCCAATGCATCACTAACAACCCTCTCCCCAGGCCGAGCTAAACTCACCTCAAGATGTCATTACCTGCAAAGAAAAGTCCGTGGCCGAAGACTTCGCTTCGAGCGCCGACTCCAACTTCCCGCAATGCATTCCCATGAACGAAACCGCGTTCGCCGCCCTCTCCTCGATGTTCGTGCTGGGTGGCTTCATCGGGGCGCTGTTTGCAGGCCCGGTCTCGACAAGCTATGGCAGGTTGATGGCGATGCGCATAACGAGTCTCTTCTTCGTGCTGGGATCGACTCTTGAGGCTTTGGCGGGCACAATGCCTATAATGTCCGTTGGGAGGTTTCTGTCTGGTATTGGTGGAGGCGCATCGACGGTCATTGTGCCACTATACATCTCCGAAGTCGCACCCCCCAAGGAAAGAGGCCTATTTGGATCCATGACACAGGTCACAATCAACATTGGGATATTGCTCACTCAGACATTGGGATTCTTCTTAAGCAAAGGATCTCTATGGAGGATTATTCTCGGTGTTGGCGCTTGTCTAGGACTTTTGCAAGGCCTGGGGCTCTTCTTCGTTCCGGAAAGCCCAGCATGGCTCGCAGCGCACAAAGATCAACAGCTTGCAGTTCGTACGCTGCAACGGATTCGAGGTCATGGTAATTCGATCGCCGAAGAGATCGAGGACTGGGATGTCGCCAAGTCGGTTCCAGAAGCAGAGGGACTCCTCCAAGATCCAGGCGTTCTTTCGCGTCGCGATTCCTCAAATAGTAAAGCCTCCCAGCGATCAATCGCCCACGTCGGTTTCTTCCAAGTGGTCAAGGATCCCCTCTATCAACCCGCCATCATCGCCGTAATCGGCATTATGTGCGCACAGCAGCTATGCGGAATCAACAGTATAATGATGTATTCCGTCTCTTTGCTATCTGGTGTCGTGTCCATCTCATCCAGTGGTCTCACCATCATGATCTCTCTCATCAACCTCTTTACAACCATCGCCTGCGCCCCACTAGCGGACAAAATTGGTCGGAAAGCTTGTCTTCTCGTATCCATTTCCGGCATGGGATCTATGTCTTTTCTCCTCGCTTTCTCCCTTCTTTACCAGATCAAGCTCATGTCCGCTATCTCTGTCTTGGCTTTTGTTGCTTTCTTCGCTACGGGCTTAGGCCCTGTGCCTTTTATGATGGCGTCTGAGCTTGTGGGCCAAGAGGCCGTTGGTGCTACGCAGAGTTGGGCTTTAGGAGCTAATTATATTGCTACGTTCCTTGTGGCACAGTTCTTCCCGATCTTGAATACCTGGTTGAATGGCAGACTTGGCGGCAAGGGATGGGCGTTCTTTGTCTTTGCTGGGCTGGCGGCTCTATGTTTTATATTCGTTGCTTGGAGAGTACCGGAGACGAAGGGGAAGAAGGATGCTGATGAAGTATGGGGGAGGGATAGAAGGGTGGATTGAATTGTATGTATACGAGTATATTGGATTATCATTGGAAACAGCTGGGTATATTGAATGGCGTTCAGGATACAAGGACAATATTCAAATAGTTCGAATCTTAAAAGCGATGTCTATAAGCCCCAGAGTCTAGGCGGCTTCGTATTCAAGCAGGACTCAGGCCACCCGTTTCAAGGAGCTCGAAATCGCCGAGTACATACAGGTACAGGCTAGCAAACTTCTGACCATTCGCGAGTTGAGCGGAATGCTGAAGAAATGTCCCAGATACTTCCTTTGGAATTAGCGCGCCAAAAACGATGATTTGCCACCTTTTTCAATTCATCATTGTATGTGTACTCAACAAGCGCCAAACATATTTCCGAACTTTGAATTCGTAGCAGCGCGGTACACGCCCGATTTCACCTTGACGTCAACTCAACTCACCTCAACATATCCCCGGAATCGAGGATAAAACCCGACTTTCCACACAACCTCCTCCTGGATCAACCTCAACCACAACCACCAACCAACAAAAACAACCGATACTCATTCTGGAGCCAGATTCAAAAGCGAACAAACAACCCAAGATCAAGACGAACGGGTCGACTGACTGTCGTTCTGCTACGTTTCAAGATCAACGGTCGGTTTTAAAGATTAGCTTAGGACTCTGGCTTGATCTTCGATCTGAATGATGACCTCGATATCGTGCCTGTGCCGTACGCCCGTTTCTCAACTCATCAGAGATATACGGCCTAGCGGCAACTGTATTTACACGTCCAGGCGCTTGAGGTGTTTTACCGCTACTCGCACGTGCGCTGCCTCGGCCTTCAAGACGTCGATGCTGGGATTGCTAAATTCGACGGCGGATGCGGATGGGGCGGATTTGTGTTCAGTTGCTTGAGTGGTGAGATGGATAGCTTGGGATATTGATGGATGTGTTACTGTATGCAAGCTGATGGTGATAGTGCTCTGAAGGGCGAAGGTGGCGTTCTGAGCATTGCGAGGTATTTGGATGTCTTGCGTCTTTCTTCATCGATGTAACGCATGTTAGCCAGCGTCTCATTCCGAGGTACAAAGGTTTGATGGACTGGTTCGTGTTGCGTCTCTGCATACGCGCATCGTATGGAGGTGGACCCTTTGAAGGAAGCTGATGGATTGCTCGCAGTTGGCCTTTTCTGTTTGGGCTGGCCTGGACAATTCATCGAGGGACTACCGTAATTCACTGGTACGCACCGTTACCGAACGCAGTTCTGACGGTCATTCTTTACCATGCCTCAGTCCATTCGATGTGAACCCCTTTACGGTTCTCAAATATACTCTCGCAAACATTTCACTACCCAGCTGAGGGCCCGAATTCCACTTTTGGAGCTCTCGAAAAACATCTCCGTGTATGTTACTTTGCCAAAATCACATGGCCTAAAGTAATATGCAGACAGTAATCATCACCCAAGGCGTCATACAGAGATTACTTGAATTATTAAAAGGGAAAATCCCTTCTCGCTGTGACCGTTTATTCATCGTTATTTACTTGCTAGGTATGTTATTCACTTATCTTTCTGTGATTCCAACTATTTTATACACCTTAACATTAGGTCACGGAAGCTTTGGGTTATTCACAACATCGGCTCCTCTCAAAGACATGCAATTCTTTATTTATACTTGTCATTGTGCTTATTTTCTAGCATATTTCCAACACTCGCTACCCTACAGAAACAACAACGCACATCACAATCCTATCAACATCCCCAAGATGCTCATTTCCAAGTCGATCCTCTATGCTATGAGCATAGCAACATGCAGAGCAACCAAACTCTACGTTTCATCATACGATGGAAATATCACAACCATAAACGTAACAGACCGCAGGGTCTTTGGGATTCAGAATCAAACCAAACTAGACCTGAAACCAATAGCCATCAACAACGGTTGTGCTCCAAGCCCTTCCTGGCTACATCTTCAGTCTGATACTCTATTCTGCGCCGACGAAGGAAACACCACACCAAACAAATCGATTCTTGCATCCTTCAAAACAAATCCAAACGGAACACTTCTGCCTCTTTCCAAAGTCACAACGCCAAACGGAAATGTAAACCTTGTTATTTACGGAGACAAATATGCTCCAACCATAGCTCTCGCTGAATAGTAAGTCAAATCTTCAAAAGATAAAATGTTCCAAGCTAACAGCAAACAGTGGTAGCTCTACTATAACCACAATCAGCTTGAAAAAGCCCTCTGCCCTTACCATACTACAAACCCTAAAGCTCAAGCAAAAAGCCCCAGGCCCAAAGCCGCAACAAAGCGTGCCCCGTCCCCACCAAATCCTTCTCCACCGGTGGGGAATGTTCATGTTGTCCCTAGATCTCGGAGCCGATCTAATTCGAGTCCTCCGCTTTGATGGCGACGCGCAACTCGAAGAGCGCGAGCAGATCAGTCTCCCCCCAGGAAGTGGACCCCGACATGCTGTGTTCTACATAAATTCCGAATGTGGCTACAAAAAATTGTATCTGTATCTCGTGACGGAAATCTCGAATATGGTGCTGGGATATGAAGTTCAATGGGATAACGGGCATGTGAATCTTGTTAAGATCTATGAATCTAGTACTTTTGGCTCGGTCCCTACTCCTTTGAACGCGGCAGCTTCCGAGATCCTCCTTACGGTAAATCTATCTCTGTCTTGATTAAGACTTTGTGTTTTCGGGATTGTGCTAATGCTAACATGTGTTCTTACTTAGCCGGACAACAAATTCCTCATCGTCTCCTCCCGCAACGACACGCATTTCCTTAATTCCACCAACCCGGACCCCGCGAACAAAACTTCTATCGCCTCCGACACACTCCTCACCTACTCCATCGACCCCTGCAAAGGCGCTCTGACTCTCACCCAGATGTACCCCGCCGGTGGGTCATTCCCCAGAAGCATGTCGCTGAACAGCGGGGGAGATCTGCTGGCCGTAGCATTGCAGCAGAGCTCGAGAGTGGTGGTTTTCAGGAGGGATGTTAAGAGTGGAAACATCACGGAGATCGCGGGGAGTGTTGCCGTCAGTGGTGAGCTTACGGATGTTATATGGGATAACGGGGTTCCTGAGAGAGAACTTGGAGATGTAGGTGTCGGGACGATTCAGGAGTGATTGGCCGCTCGCTTGTGAGAGAAAGGGGGCATATTCACATACATAGATACTAATGGATAGAGGAATCTCAAAGCGAAATCTTATAAACAAAAAACTCTTGAATGAAACAAAAACAAAACTGGATGGCCCCATATCTACCAATCAACATGACCATTTAGAAACCCGGACGATCACAACTCTTCAAGCAAATGCAAGTCATGCTATGCTGTTGCACCCCGCATAGCGGGGTCCCGTCCTGTCAGCCACATGCGCACAAGCTTTACCAAAACGCCTCGAAAAGGCATTAAAACACTCTAGTTCTCCCGCGGTCGATCTTTTCAGCCAGTCAAGTATAAATACTACCTTCCTCCGATCTCACTTCTGCACATATGCATAATTATGGTTAAAAGCTTACCACTGCCAATACAACTTGCTTACCTACTCAACATCACTTCCTCAACCAAACGTCCCTACTCTTGTTCTAAGTATGTCTTCGGATCTCCAGACAGCTCAGGAGTCAGCAGTCGATCCGTACAGTAACAACAAACAGCCGCAAAGCCCTTCACTGCACTGCAATGCACAGCAACCTCCTACAAATTAAATTCCACGCAGAAGAATGACACGCAGAACGAGTCTAAAGAGATTTTCCCGCACCCCAGACGATCATGCGCCAAACAAGTCGCCCGCTAGACGAGTCCCATGCCGAATGCAACCCAACGACCCAACTAGGCGTGCGCCATACCCGTCTGCACTAGCTGAGCACTAAGTAGCCGCCCAATCCTTACGGGACGGGACGGGTTAACTCGCAAGGATTCGACCGATGCCGATACAGTACTGTAGATTAGATGAGTAAGTACGGAGATGTAATGAAGAAAGGCTGGAGCGGGTACGCAGGCAAGGCAAGTTGACGGAATGGGTAGGGATGGGAGCTCGATGGACGGCTGAATTGGCTTGGCGGGGCCGAAGGAGGGGGGGATTGGGATATACAGGAATTAACCAATAAGCAATGGAAGTTGCAGCTCTACACCCACCACGATCTATTGTGACAATGGTCCAAGTGGTATCCTTATGAAGTATAGCATACAGTAGTAGATGGAGCTCCCCAAGCTCCCCGCAGTTAGTTCCTTTGCACATTTTCAAAAGTCCACACCAATTTCCCCCCCTTTCTTTTCTTTCCTTTCTTCTCGAATACGTATGTAAGCGTATGCAAACAAACAAACACCATCTCGTCTGCAATCCCAACTCGCGCCAGCTACGGAGCATGAATCTCTCCAGCACCATAACCAGAGTCACCAGACTCCTCGGCCGCACAAGGCCCTCCCCATCCACCGACCCGGAACCCGAGCACCAGGAGCCTGGAAGATCACAGCTGAGCTCCACAGTCATGGACGCACAAGTCGAGCAGCACCCGCGCATGGAACTCCCCATGGCCGTGGACGACAACCTCAACATGTTCCGGCTGCTGGTCGGCATCATCTCGCACCCGTCCATGGGTCCTAACTTTAGACATCCGGCTGGGAATCGGCCGGCCGCGAATCTGGGCATCTATGCTCGTGTGGTGCATAACGAGCTGACGGCCAAGAAGGGGTATAAGAGGATGTCGTTGCTGATTAACAGCTGTCTGGGTTTGCAGATTATCGTTGCTGCATCTTTAGTAGCCTTGGGCGCCTCCAAGTAAGACCCCAATCGAAATCTTTAGCTAGGCTCGAGAATACGGCTTCCGGAACAGGATAAGAATATTGACATGTGGGGTCTAGCTCAAGCCACGGCGCAGTCACAGCCTTCGGCGCCGTCAACACGGTCATCGCAGGCATCCTGACATTCCTCAAAGGCTCCGGCCTCCCGAACCGGCTGAAATACTACCAGAACGAGTGGAAGAAGATCCGCGAATACATCGAGCAGCGCGAGCGCGATTTCAGCCGCCCGAACTGCGAGCTCAATCCGTATAGCGTTGTGGCGACCGTCGAGACCATGTATGAAGAGGTGAAGCTGGATACGGAAGCTAATACGCCGGAGCGGTTCGCCGGGGCGGGGAATTCGAGGGGGATCGCGGCTATGAAACCTGTAGGGACGGCTGGGCATGCTAAGAGCGAGGCGGTGGGCAGCGATAGGTTGAAGAGCTTGGAAGCTGGGTTTGCGCAGCATAGATCGGCTAAGGATTTGGAAGCCGGGTTGGGGCAGAGAGTGCATGATGTTGAGGAGGGATTTGGGGGTACGGAGAA